>PQWD01006539.1:12500-16941 GCA_019425675.1 Leucinodes orbonalis
CACATCCTCAGCAATAAGAGATCTTCATTCTGGCAATTTTGTCCCATTTTTTACGGATTGGACAGTCGGAGCTAAAAGCGTCGTGTTGCACTGCCTCTAGCTTAGCTAGAGAACAGTTACAGCACGTCGCCGGTGCCCCGGCTATCCAATCCGCACAGTCGGCTCTGAGGTGATCTCCTCCGCAGTGGCTACACCTATCTGCTCCCTTTTTGTTGCAGAAACGCTTGCTGTGGCCGTAGCCTAGGCAGCTGGTGCACTGGATGAGGGGTGATTTGTCCCGTACCTGGATGCGTTGGATGCCTATTTTGACGCTTCCCTTATCCAATGCAGCTTTCCACATCCACGGGGGTACTCGGCAAACTATGTGGTTTGTGTGCGGGTTTCGGGCCTTCTTCTTGTATAGGATCTCCATTTTGCAAAACAGATTGTCTTTGTTGAGCTGTTTCAGATCGTTGAGGGTGTCATGGTCGTCGTAGTTGGTCAGGACATCTCGCAATTCTAGCAACGGGTCTTTATTTTCCAGTACTTTGTATTGTAGTCCTTCTACTTCCTCTAAGATGTTCTTCATTTTTTCTATTTCTTCTTCACTTTCACTTCCTACAACTATCCTTTGGTTTTTCACTTTTCTTATCTTGTCTATTTGTATATCGTTCCTGTTCTTCACCAGTATGTCCTTTACCTTTTCGAAGACTTCCCCAGCTGTGTCCGTTTCGTCGTTAGATGCTACAATGATGGAGTGATGAGTTGTGGTGTGTACTCTTTTGTTTTTTGCAGCTATGCTTGCATTTGTCTCAAAGTGGTCTTCTATTCTTCCCACTCCCTCCAATGTGCACCTTATGTCTTCTGCGTTTTCCTGTACTGTTTGGTAGATCTTCTGTGTGTTTTCTTCTATCTCCTTTCTTATCTTTTCCATTTTCTCTCCATTTTCTTTTATCATTTCTGTTTGTTTTTCTATTATGTTTATGATTTGTTCGTGTGTCTCTGTTTGTTTTTCTTCTGTTGTGTGTTTTTTCTGTGTTATTTCTATCATTTCTTTTTCTGCTTCTGCTTCTTTCACTAGTTTGTATAGTCTGTTTACTGCTTTTAGTACTTCCTCTTTTATTTCTCCCTTTGTGTTCCTGGAGGCGTTTATGTTAAACTTTGCGTTTTCCATGCACTCCTTAGCTTCCGCTACTCGGTTTGGAAAGGGGCGCGGGCTTCCCGTGCTCTTCCTTTCTCCGGAACTTCTCTTTACGTTTCCCGAGGGCCCTGCCCTTTTCGTTGTTACTGGGGAGCGCTGCATGTTCACGTTTCTTTCTTCTGCCTTTTCTTTATTCACAGGTGTCCGTATTCCAAACATAGGGAGGCTGAGTTCGCAGGTTTTTTATCAGGGGGACGCGTCAGGTGATATAAATTGTATATTCTATATTCTAAGTTCGGGTCAATAAACCCTAGTAGTGGTGTCTTTCTGGTCAATAAACCAGGTCTTATAATAGTAGCTCCTGCTCTGCAGGAGAATCAGTAGTTTTATGTTCGTGTTTTAATGTGTGTTTTTTGTTGCAGGTGCTGTGTTCGTGCGTGTGTGCTGTTGTGGTGTACTTTAATGTGTTTTTTGTTTCAGGTGGAGTGTTGCTGTTTGCCGCGGTGTCGTGTACTGTGTTCGTGTATGTTACCGGTAAGTATCCTTATTTTTCTACTAAAGTTAGAAAATCCTTGTTAAATTTATTTGCTCTACGTAGAGCTACGTAGTTAGCTCTTTGTGTGTCAACACACTATCTTACCTTACTTAAATATATGAATTTAAAAAAGTCTATTTTTAACTTAAACTAATTATTTTTCTCTATTCGGGGTCTCTACGTAGAGCTACAGTGTATCTTGTCACGCGAGTTTGTAGGGCTCTCCCTGTCAATGTGTCACTTCGAAACCGCGTCTCTCTAAGACCCGCGGTTCCGGAGATAACTCAACTTTAATTTTTTCAAGATGGCGTCCAATATGGCCGCCACTCGTCAAAACTTCCTCTATCTCCGCAACCGCGCGTCGTAGGAAGGCGTGCGACGGCTCTCCGTGATCAGCTCCTGCCCGGCAATCCTCCTATCGCGTCAGAATTTGTTGTCCGGACAAATGTCCGGATGTCCGGTTTTGAGTTATGGGTGGAAAGCCTAGGGTGGGGCAATGTGCCCAAAGGAAACCCCGTCGTTCCACGACACCGGGGAGCCGAGATAATTGAGAAACTAACTTTTCAAAATGGCCGCCCAAAATGGCGGACGATTTTTCAAACGTCCGTTTCTCCGGCCCCAGACGTCGCAGAAAGACGCGGTTTTCTTCCCTGTCCTTCCTTCGCTGGCACTACGAGACCCTGTTCTCAGTTACAAAATGTGGAGCTCTATTTTTACTTTTTGTACTCTACTTTTGTAGAGTCCCTATTTAGCACTTTGTTTGCGGCGTCCCGCAGTATTCCCGGTTTCGGTGTGGTCGCTATGTTCAGTGCCAACCCTAGCCTCTCTACTGAATTTTAACTTTTTACCCCTCTATGTAGAGACCTCCGATCTATGGGATGATTCTAGGTATCCGCGAGACCTATCCGGGAGAAAAAGTCCCGTCTCAATCCGAGTGATAGATCGGAAGTTATAATACATCGAGTTTTAACCTTTAATTCCAAAAATGACCCCCCCCAATTTTGAATTTTTCAAAAATTTTATTTGACTATTATTTAAAACGTAGCTAAAAAATAGGTTTCACAAAAGAACCTAACTACTATCTCTAACGGTTTAAGTAGGGCTGACACTTTAATTTTAACAATTTTAATGTTTCAAAGTTTCAAAATTTGGAACTTAAAATGTTAATAACTTTTTTGCTAATATAGATAAAATTTTTATTTAAACGTATTTGGCTAGATTTAATTAAGGCCTCAACGATTTTAAAATAATATTTTGAATTTTTGAAATTTTTATATTATGTCTACTTTTATGATTTTTTGTGGAATTTTAAAAATTTTCCGAAAAAGATTTTTTATATTTTTATTTTAAGGAGTTTTGAATTTTTGAAAACTGGTAAATTGATAAAAAGTTAGGCTCCAAATGATGCTAGTTCTGAAGTTAGGCTAGCCCTTTGATTTCTACTGCCTCCACCTACTTGTTTACTGCAAGTTTAAATAAAAGGTATTTTTGAGGTACCGGTTTTCTCCGGAACCTCTGGTCTGATTTCTATGAAAATTTTTACACATATACTTCTTAAACTAGGCTATAATATAGATAATTAAAAACTAGGTGCACACATACAAAATTTTAAAAACAAAAATTCCCAAAGTTTAAAAAGTCACTTTAAAGTCTCTACCTTTGTTGTTTGCTTGAAGATTTTGATTCCGAAACCGGATCTCTGAACCTCCCGGCAGCCTCCGGTCGATCCCGGCGTCAAAATTGTGTTACGGTCGCGGGTTCTGTTCCCGACCGCAAATGCTGTTTGCAGTTTATTAGCTGCTCCCTGGTGGTGGTGCGTCAGAAAAATCTGGGAGTGGGCTCAAACGAAAGAGCTCGCGAGCGCGCAACTCCCAGCAGTTGAAAAAGTAGTGGTCTTCGATCTCTTTCGTGAGATATTCGCCGCCAAAGTTCCAGTTATCTTGGTTTTTGCGGCGATAACTTTGTAAAAGTTGTTTACAAAAGTGGTATCTCCGAAACCGTGAGTGATAGCACTTTGGTTGTTTCACTTTCACTTAGATCTCACTTTCACAACACTTTTGATGTATCGCACGACACTGTAGCACTAAATTTGCGATTTTTACGAATTTTTTAGCGCGGAGCTTGCTAATTTCGTGGCGTTCCGGGAGGCGGGGAGCGCCAGACTGGGTTAGGTTAGGTTAGGTTAGGTTAGGTTAGGTTAGGTTAGGTTTGGGGTGCGTGGTGAGATACCTCCTCGTGGTGCACCCTGGTAACGTCCCGGTTTTGGGACGGCTAAAATCTCACCAACAGGCGCGGCTAGTTTGAACTTTTCGTCGGCTAGTCGGGCCGCCCGTAAACCCCAATCACGGGAACGGTGGCCGGTCTCAGTCTGAGACGCGGGCCGCGTGGAGACAACCACTATAAAAAACCACGGGGTGGGGTATGCCGCTCCCTCTCCTCTGCTTTCAGAGGTTGCTGGGAGTGGCGGGCAAACGTTATCCCCCAGTCTGGGACCGGGGACCGTTGCGATTTTTCCCTTTTCGCACGGTCGCGAGGAGCCAACCTCAATAAAAAACCCTTAAATCCCAAGTGTATGCGTGCCGAGGGGATGGATGGCCGGGAGGTAGTCCCGGTCGCTAAACGCAGAGGGGAGTTGGGCCACCACGCCCATTTAAGTGGAAACAACCATGAACAAGCAGAACGATTTGGAAAATATTCTCCGGGCGGGTCCAAGCACTTCAGGTGCTGGGGAATCCCGCACCGCTCCTCTCAGGAGCGCGTCTGCCCCGTTATACGGAGGGGGCAAC
>PQWD01006540.1:0-39944 GCA_019425675.1 Leucinodes orbonalis
AGTCAAATTTATATCGGCGCTGTACTTTCCGATGTTCAAGAAAATAAAGAAGACTTAAACACTTACGAAGAATATTGTACTGATAAGGAAATAGTACTCTGGAGTACAAGTGATTTGTCATCAATACTAAGTGATCCTGTCGAAGCAGTTAAAAGAAATTTAATACCTCATGTTTGTGGCAAAAAGAATGAGCCTGATACTGATGAAAACAGTACAGTAACTGAAGATGGAAATTTTGTTACAAAGCTTTTTGATGATCCTTTTCTTTGGTCATTTAGCTGAAGGATTAGACTCCAATTTAGTAAAGAAACTCATAGAAAACTCTCTTATCAAACTCCAAGAACAAAAAATCAAGAGGGGACAGATGGCAGTAAAATGAAAGTCGAGAAACTTATAGAGTGCTCACTCAAGAACTTAAAGGCAGAAATGGAAAAAACCGATGTCAAAAGTGAAATGTAACACCTTAAACCAAATGAGCACTGAGGTAGATGAGAAAAAAGAAGCAATTATCGATACCTCTGTCACTAACGAAAATACTGAAAACGGCTGCTCTGCTCCCTATGAAAGTATGGAGTATGAGAGCGGAGCTATGGGTACTTTTTCTGATCTAGAACCAATGTCAGATTGTTACAATGCATCAGCAAGTGAACTTTCCACTGAAGATGATACAAATTCGACGAGGTCTAAATTTTATCAAATGTTAGTAGATGCTGCTTTATGTGAAATAGAAATTGGAAATAATACAGACGATGATCATCATTACGAATCCATTCGTCTCAACAGCGATCCAATATATGAAGAAATAGGTGACATGCCTCCGCCTTTGCCAACAAATCCACCGCCAAATTCGTTACTTCTTATAGATGATGAAAAGCGTCACGGTTCGCGTTCAATATTTGAAGGCGCATCGAAGTATGATATTTTATCTTACTTAGTTGATGCCAAAGAAAGAGGTATAGATGATGAAGAAACATACATTACGACTTATAATGGTAGTAACGATTCGTCAAGCTTATTAGATGAAGCTAAAGAGAAGCACACCCGTATCCCAACTGGTATCATAGAGAAACACCACAGCAGTAATACAAGCCAGTTATCAAATGCTTCAGATTCGAGTGAAGATAACTCTCTAACGATCAATCATGAAACATTAGAAAATCTATAATTTGTAAGAAATCATCATCGGAAATTGAACGAAATGACTCAGGAGTTGGTTCCGAAACAAGTAAATCATCAAGAAGTAGACTACAAGGAAAACATCTCCTTGTGGAACTATGACTGACAAAACACACCAATATCTCTTTGTGAAGATTGTGATACAGCTGTTGAAACTCAAATGACAGACCAAGGTAAAGGTAAAAATAAATTGTATTTTACTAAAATATTATGAACATTGTTCACAATGCTGATAATTTATATTTGCAAAACTTATTTTCAGGTTCAATATACGCTCCTTTGGTTTGCCGAAAATGTGCTAAAAAAAGGGCTGAAAGGAAAGAAATTTTGACTGAAATTGTTGAGACTGAAGAAAAATATGGTCGAGATTTGCAAATCATTCTCGAAGAATTTTACAAACCGATGTTAGTTGCTGGCCTATTGACCCAAGAGCAATTGAGTGCAATCTTTTTAAACGTCGAAGAGCTTATAGATAATAATCAAGTCTTATCTGAAAAATTACGCGACGCTCTTGAAATTGCCGTTGATCAGGGAGACGAGGTAATGGTTTATAAATATACATACTCGTATATCACTTTTCAAATATCTAATAAAATTATCGCTCTTACTGTGAAGGAAACCAAGTTATCCTCAAAACTGTATTATTTCGGATTATCATTTTCAAGTTGTAGACGAATATGTGAAGGTATCTGGGGCAAGAGGTCTAAATGGGTAGGATCATCTTCGTGTAGATTTTTTGTGGAATCAAATTAGTTTGGACAGCTTTAAATCTAGTGTGTTGTCAGTTATAACTTACGGAAGGGAAAAGTAGTTACACACTATTGGTCTTTGACATAGGCTCAAGGTAGCGTAACGAGTTATGCAGAGAGTTATATAAGGGGGTAACTCTACGTGATAGAATCCGAAATATATTCGTAAGAAAACTTAAGAACAACCTACAGAAAAATGAAGTTAGAGTGGCGTGTGGTAGATGGATGTGAACTGTTAGGGATCGATAGGTCTGGAAGTCAACGAAGGCATTCGTTCAGCAGTCGATATATTTTGCTTTAAAAGTGACTATTGTTTTAGTTTATGTTTATTCTTAAGTGTGTGCTTATGTATAATAATTCATATATTTTCAGGATCTGCTAACAGTAAACGTTGGCAAGATTTTATTGGAATGTTCGGGAATGCTAACGGCATTTCAGTCGTACTGCGTGAAGCAAGCAGGGGCTGCATTGCTACTGGCAGGTCTCGAGAAGGAGAAAGAACTTCTGAGGATATTCTTGCGCGTCTCGCAGATGGAAAACGCTGTTTTGAGACGAATGAATTTGAACTCATTTCTCATGGTAAGCTTGTCATTAAAACTTTAAGAAAATTATGTTTATTTTGTAGAATAAATACGTTTATGTAACAATAGAGATAACTTTGTCATGAATTTGTATATAGACGAGTATGAATATCCATTTGTATTTGACTGTTCAAATATAAATGGATATTCATACTCGTATGGTTCTGTAACCATAATTAGTGTATGCTCCTTTTTAAATTATCACTAACAGTGTTGTATTCTGTCACACTTTCCAGGTGCCAGTCCAACGCGTGACAAAATATCCCCTCCTTCTCTCGCGGTTGTATCGTGCGACAGCCGGGTGCGCAACTGAGCGTGAAGATGTTCGCGCTGCGCAGCGCTGCGTAGAGTCCAGGCTTGAAGAGATCAATGCAGCGGCCGCAGCGGCTGCAGCAGCTGCAAGAGACGTGCCACTATGGCGAAGGCTAGCGGTGGCGCGGCGGACAGCGCACGACTTACACGTCGCAGACATTAGACTAAGAAAGATGGCTGTCGACGTGTTAGATTGGAATCATGACGATGCCAGGTGGGTAATATTAAGAATGAAAATAGCATGCACATTTATAACAGGCGCTCTATGAATCAGTTCATAGTACATTTTCAGTAATTAAAATAATCCTAAATACTTAAAAAATGTATATAATTCCGAAGGGATATAATGGCTGAACAAGTTCTTAACTTACTTTACTTTTATTAGTTTATCTAAGTTTATGCAATCAACCGAGATTTAATTTAAAAAAATAGCATTGAAGGCCTTTGGGTAATATTCAATGTTTTGCAAATTGTTCGCGGGTACATTACCTTGCTATTGGTAGATGGTACAAATGACCCATTACTATATCCATTGCGGGCCGCAGTTTATATAAGGTATGACATGAACTAAAGCGATTTTAAGGAATGAGTACTGCCTGAATTTCCATATCAAAATTGACCATACCACTTTTGTTTCAATCTTCATGTTTGGAGCAGCAATCTCTTATTGCAGACAAATAAATAAATGACTTTTTAAACAGTCTTAATTATTCTATTCAAGAACATGGGATTACAAAACGACTTACTCTAAAAGCCTATGACTTGTACCACTACTCTGATAATCGTCGCTTTAGTGGCAGTAACAACAGCAAGAGCTATTCTCGAGACCTCTTTATTGCTACCACCGACACATATACAAGTAATTATACGTGTAAAAAGGAAATAACGTTTGAAGACACTTTGCTGTAATGTTTGTTTAAAAATATGTTATTAGACAATAAAAGCACCGTCAGAAAGCCTTAAAGGCATTAGAAATTATAGCTTCACATTTACGATTTCTTAACATTGTTAAACTGGATTATTGGAGAGGATATTATGCCACACAACCCCTTTTTGTCCACAAAAATCGTTTACCTTATATGCCCATTATACATTGAAAATATAATAAATTGTAAATAAAATACAAGGGCTCCATAGCGTAGTGAGTAGCACGTTGCGTTAGCGATCGAGACCAAGTCAGGCAACAAACGCAGTAGTTAGTTATCGGATTGGTGGCCAATAGTATCATCTTAGAAGTCCAATTCTCTTATGCTTCGGATGACGTTAAGCCATTAGGGTGATAACACCCAACAAACCGTATTGGGCCCGCGTGTGAGTTACTTTTTAATAGACGTTTTCAAATTCTTTGAGGTAAGAAATTTATGACACAAATCTAATGCTCATAAATAAATTGTTTACAAATTAATTTTCATAATGTGTAACGAATTTTGGTTATCTAAACGTAAGAATTAAATGTGTTGATGAATTTAATTTCAATATTCGATGTTCAAATGTTATGCAAGCTAAGCAGTCTTTGTTTAAACTTATTGTAATGCTTCTGAATTCGTATACCTACTTATAATAATATATATTTATTTCAGATTTTATACATATGGACCTTCCATATGTATTTGTTAGTATTACATAAACTTAATCCCTATGTTAGTAACATATTATTCTTAATACAAAATGCATATAATCGGAAGTCAACATTATTACTATTAACTAAATAATCAAGAAAAGTATTCATAAAAGTGGCGCCACTGCACCATTTTTATAGTAAATGTTATATTAAGACTATTACATTTCGATACTCTTACACAACTTTTAAAATTAGCGTAAGCCATTTGGCAACTTAGTTTAATAAATACAGTACCTAATTTCTTAAAAATATATTAGAAGTTGATAATAAACACTAACTATGTCTACAAATCAAAGATAGCAACACTGTTCAATGTCATTATTAGAATATGTTTACTTAAATACATTAGATAATTTGTACGTTAAAATATTTATGACTAACACTACATATTCCAAAAAGCTCATTTACTGGAGATTCCAAGAAGCTTTTTGGATGGAGTATCTCTGTTTTTGACTTTTTCAGAAATAATGTAAAAAACATGTACATATAAAGTTAAGGTTAAGGTAAAACTTTAATTATAATAAACTTATTTTCCAAAATGCTTTATGATTTCGATTTTCCTGTGAAAAATTATAGACGTTGGGTTGTTGAAAAACGAGCATAAGTAAAAAGAAAAGTACTTTACGTTGGTTGTATGTACCTTGTCTATTTTTTTTTAAACACAGTAATAATAGGTATTTAATATACAAAATACTTAAGTATTCTAATACTATATCCATTACTTTCACATCTTCTGTCTAACTAAGGATAGTTCCTCTATATTGTAACAAAACCAACCAACCTAGAACAAGTTACCATAAAACTCCTTTCTCATTGGCATTCTCAATAGTCGGCACACGTTCCTATTTATTTCAACACAACCCGACCCAACCAAAGTTCAGCGAAGTTTGTATCCATTCCGAACTTCGAAACTATCCCCCAATTTTTACCGGAGATTGTGTAAATGTGTACTAGGTGTGAAATCCGCACTCGAAATTCTCAAAGGTTGGATATTTGATTTAATCCAATTTGTTCTCTACTCCTTTTCCATAAGGTTCGCAATGGAAGGCAAGCTGCTGTTCACGCAGCCGAACGACAACAACTGGCGGAAGGGGCGCACCATCAAGCTGACGCCAATCAACGCCCTTTTGGTGACTAACGGGAAGGTATGTGTATAGATAGATGGTAGTATATTCTTTCTACTTCTAAAAACGTTTAAAACAATAGTTCCTACCAAAACAGCTAACCGACAGCTTATTTAATATTTCTCGTGCAGAAATTTAATTATTTCACATCCAAATTTATAACAGGCTGTTATATTTATGTGTTTCAACTCTATTTTATGTAATATGTAATTTTTAAATGTTACTTGATAATATTATAATATGTGATCAGTTTTTTTATTAGGTACTTGTACATACGATGCCGATTCTGTTTTAAATTATTTCGAGGGTTTTTAGTGCATTTAATATTTAAAAATATCAGTAACACGAATTTAAGACCAGTGCGTAAAGCACTAGCTAGTAGCTTGTTATAAACTTACTTAAGGAGAACATAGGAGATTTAGCGCCAGCTCGTACAACCAGGTTCCTTTGTAATATAGTTTGGTGATTATCATAAACTTGTAGCAGATTATAAGGTACAATTACTCGTATGTGCACGATTTCAGCCAACGACTGCCCACAAAACAAACGAAATACGAGAAACGAGGGAAGCGAGAGACCGTGAAGCAAGAGAACGTGAAGGTGAAGCTTTGTTCGCTCGGAGTGGAGTAAGAGAAGCAGCTCTTTTGCTAGTGCGGGAAAAGGCTGGCAGATATACTTTGCAGCGGGAGCCTCTCTTCTTAGACCGGTGTGTGGTTGCTGCTGATCACGAGCCGGAACACTTCTTCGAGGTTCACGAGATTACTTCGAAGGATTCTTATATTTTCAAGGTAACGTTCAAGTTTATCTTTGCTATAATGGATTATGAAAATTTTTCTAAATATGTGAAAACTACTAAACATGGCATTAACTGGATCTTATCCACATCTTTTATTTTTTGGTTTTTTGTTTAATTTTAGTTTTTGGGTCAGGGTATTTTCTTCACCCTATTCATGGGCAGCCTTATTTTCATATCTGATATTTTCTTTTCTATTTATGCTTATAATTTCTTTCTTTTTACTCATCACGCATTTTTATTTAGTTATCTTATAGTCTATCTATCCTTAAGTCTGGTGCATAGGGTATACAAAAAGAACTTGTGGTGCAGAAACAGGTGAGATATTACATGTATATACTTTAGGTAAAATTTGCATTTAATTATTTTTTATTATTTTTTAGTCGATTTGATCATACACTGCACTCATTATTTACTTGTACATACGATGCAGATACTGTTTTAAATTTTTTTGAAGTTTTTAGTGCAGATTATACTTTAAATTATCAATAACACGAATCCATGACCAGTGCGTAAAACTCTAACTTGTTACAAGCCTAGTTTAGGAGATTTAGCGCCAGGTCATATAACCAGGCTTCTTTACAATATAGTTTGGTGATTTTCATACACTTGTAGCAAATTACAAGGTTCAATTATGTGTCCGAATTCAGATTTGAAGAAGATTTTCTTGTTTGTGGAAACAGTGATCCCTGTCAATCTTTGGCCGATTTTGTTATATCTGTTTTCATTATTTTTACAGGCGGAAGAGAGTACACGAACGCGCACATGGTACCGTCAGTTGCAGTATCACGCGCAAGGGCGGGCGCGTGGCGAAAACGGCGTAACGCGCTTGCTAACATCATGATCAACCCAATGCTCACAAGGAATTGAGCCATTTTGTTTTAACTGTTACGCGGGTCGCGTTTTGACAGGCGAATAAAGCTTCGTTTTTGAGTCCGTGGTCATATTATTTTTGATGTTTTTTGTTATCAACGATTCCATGATAATTGTTACTGGTATTATTTCCCATACTATTCTTTATTTTAAATTAACAAACAAAAATACAAAAATTACCTTTGCAACTTAGTTAATGAACTCAGCCTGTGTTTGTTAACCACACAGTATGACCTTATGTCAAACGATCAGAAATATTTAATAAATTATTTTTAGAGCTCAGTAAAACTGTTTTTTTAAATAGATTAAATAATTTGACGACAATTAATTTGCCTGATATTTCATTTTCTTTAGGCATATAAGGTTTTATGAGATGAGGTTAATTATAACAAAAGGAAAGTAAAAATAAGAAATTTTCTTACTTGAAGTTTTACATTTGCTCGTAAAAATTATCCATCATAAAATAATATGCATTTTTAGGAATCACAGTACCTTTGTATGATAATTTTAAGAATATCAACATCATTTTAACGCGTACTTATTACGATGTATATAGTTATCGAAGAATTTGCCAATAGATTTAGTTTAGCTTTACACCAAAATGTAGATGATTTAATAACACCATGTGCCCGATAACAAAAATGTATTCTAACATCCTATTAATTAAGTCTCATTTTATTCTTTGTAAATAATTTAACTTTAATAGCTGTGATATCCTATCCTCTGACCGACGAAAAAATCTCGCTTGGATTAAATATAAAAAACTTTATCTTTATATCAATTTTAGACTTTCTTATTTTTTTTTAGTAATAAATAGTATTAACTTACTTATTTACTTTTTCATTTGACTAATGATTTTATATTTAAAGGACTTTAAAACTTATAATTTCCGGCCTAGTCTTAAGAACATTGTACGTAATTGTAATAATATTTAATTAAATAATTGTATTTATTGTATGTATTAATACCGTTTAAGTTAATAAAATCCTATTTTTAGAAATATACAAAAATATTTTTTGCGTTCGAAAAAAATATTGTATTTGTTATGTAATTAGTAGTGATGACATGAAATAAATTAATAATAAAATAAATTGAAATTGTGTTATTAAAATGGCCATTGATAATCTAAAATTATTTTTATGTAAAACACGATACTAGAAATCTCGAATTTCGTTAAAATAGATTAAACTGTAAGTACTCATCAACGCCGTTTGAGAACAAATCATCTTAAGTTTGCAATCAAATGTCTAAGGGAATTGATTTAGAGAGAAAAGCAATGTTTTACAAATTATTGTTTCTTTCACACTGGTGTATAAAAGGATCAGGTAACTGCTTATCCTATGCATCTCAACCCATTTTGCTGCACCCCAAATATCCACTGGTACTTTTTCTTATCTCTGCAGTGGGACGTTCAAAGCTCTTTAATAATTACAACCCCTTATCCCCAATGATAAAAGTCATTAAGAACACTTCAGCATCGGATGTTATTGTTGTTATTAAATTACTACAATATCTTTTTAAAGTTATATCTATTTATTGGCCTCGGTATACACAAAACATACTCAAAAAAATATTTTTTGTAATTTGGCCGTGTAAAATTTTTAATGCTCCATAAAACATGAAACGTATAATTTTATAAAGAGAACCCCTTAGGAATAATTCTGAAACTAGTAGGTAAGATACCTTTTTAGAAAATAAAACTCGCTTCTTTCGTTAAATACGCCCAAGGGAAGCGATTGAAGATCCCACGTATTTCATAGCTACTGCACTATATTTCAGTAAAAAACACCCCATTATAATTTCTTATTCATAAGCGATATTTATTAAATTACTAGTGTTATATAAAACTTAAAGTACTATACATACCTATTACTTAAATTAAATACGCAACTCTTCTAATAAATTTACTATACTGCAAAAAAATGCAATGTTTAAGTTTATTAACAACAACATGAAATTATTAAGTGTTCATATGAAACCTTAGCCCGTAATTATTGTCAAGATGTCATGGTTGAAGCCGTTAACAATAGATATGCCTGGAACAATAGAAAACCTGATTGTTTGTCGTGCATAGACCGTGGGACTGACAGGTTGACAATATTATGAAATCCGGAGCTCAATAATATAATATTTAATCACTCAATGGCGTGCACTCCATATAATGCAATAAACAGTGCATACCCTATGCGTCCAGACAACCCGGAAAATCGCCAACTTATTCAATGAAACTCAATTAATCACTTATTTTCCTCTACAAATTTAAAACCATGGGCGATCTGCTGTCATCAACAGCACTCAATTTGACAAAAATGTATTTTTTTTGCGATAAGTGTCATTCACCTTGCGTACCCTATTCATAATCTCTGTACACGCCACTGCAATCACTTATTGCTAAACTAAAATGTACAGATCTCGCCAAACTTTATCTCTCTTCAACCTATTGCAGTCCACTGCTGGATATAGGTCTCCCTCATTTTGCGCCAGACATCCCGGTCCTCCGCTCTTCTCATCCAGCTTCCACCAGACGACCTTTCGCAAGTCGTCGGTCCACTGGGCCGGAGGGCGTCCTACGCTACGCTTGCCAAGACGCGGTCTCCATTCCAGAACTCGTCTGCTCCAACGGCCATCGGTTCTGCGACATACGTGACCAGCCCACTGCCACTTCAACTTGCTGATCCGGCGGGCTATGGCGGTAACTTTAGTTCTCTTACGGATTAAGTCATTTCTGATCTTATCCCTAAGAGAGACTCCAAGCATAGCTCGCTCCATTGCGCGTTGAGTGACTTTGAACTTGTGAACCAATCCCGCAGTCAGTGCCCATGTCTCAGCTGCGTATGTTAGTACGGGTAGGACGCATTGCTGAAAGACTTCCGTCTTTAAGCATTGCGGAATAGTTGACGTTAGGACATGACGTAGCTTACCGAATGCCGCCCAGCCCAACTGAATTCTCCTACTAGTCTCCCTCTCGGAGTTATGCCGGCCAAATTGGATGGTTTGGCCCAGGTAGATATACTCCTGCACAACCTCGAGACGGACGCCTCGTTCAGACCAGTCCAGGGTCTTGAAGACGTCCTCCAATGCGTTTGTGAACAGTTTCGGGGATATAACATCCCCCCTGTCTCACACCACGACGCAATTGGATGGGTCTTGTCCCCTGGTCTTGGATTTGAACGGTCATCGTCGCTGCGTTTGAGAGACACTTCATCACCTCGATATATCGCCAGTCGATACCGCATCGCTGCAGAGCCTCCAGAACAGGCCAGGTTTCGATGGAGTCGAAGGCTTTCTCGTAGTCCACAAATGCCATACACAGCGGTTGGTTATACTCTTCGGTCTTCTGTATAAGCTGCCGAACAGTATGGATGTGGTCCACGTTGCTGTAGCCGTTTCGAAACCCAGCTTGCTCCGGTGGTTGGAATTCATCAAGTCTTATGGCGAGACGGTTCGCTACAACTCTGGAAAACAACTTATAGACGTGGCTCAGAAGCGCTATCGGTCTATAATTCTTCAAGAGAGTTTCGTCACCCTTCTTGAAGAACAAGACGACAGCACTTCTGGACCACGCCTCTGGTGTAGTTCCTTGGTGGATGACGGCATTAAAGAGCTCGACTAATGCCCTAAGGACGGGCTATCCACCGGCTTTTAGGAGCTCTGTCGTAATACCGTTATCCCCGGGGCCCTCCCATTCCTAAGTTGCTCCAAGGCTGCACTAATCTCGCTAACGTCAACATCCGGGATATCCTGCGTATAATGGCGCCTTAGTGGGGCACGTGGATCTTCGGTGTCCTCGGTCTGTGGCTGATGAGCGCTCGATAAATACAGTCGTCCATAGAATTTCGTCCAAACTTTATGGCCGCTCTGAATATAGTCAAAGTGCTAAGTGCGCAGGTATGGTCAAGTACAAATGTATGAATTTTGTAAACTGCGTATCGTATTGTGAGAAGTTCGGAGCGGCTAAAAAGTTTGGCGAGACCTTAACATAAGATGTTACATCAAACGTAAGACCAGTGGTACGTTTTAAGTTTTTACAAACTTACGACTTACTACCAGCTAATTCAAGCTGGCCAAACTAATTGAATCCGAATATCAATCACAAAGAGAATCAGAGCGTCGGTAGCTTAATGGTGTGGACTGTCGCCCTCCTACCGGGAGGCCTGAGGTCCAAATCCCGCCGCGTACCAATGTATATTCGGATTTTTTTAAAATATATGTACGTTATCCGATGCTCTTACGGTGAAGGAAAACATCGTGAGGAAATCTGCGCATGCCTGCGAAGAGATTCAAAGGTTATGTGTGAAGTCGTCCAACCCGGACTGAGCCCGCATAGATGACTAAGGCCTAATCACTCTATACGGGTAGGCTCGTGCCCCTCGGTGGGGACGTTTAATGAGCTGATGATGATGATGAACCAACGTGTTATCCGCTGCGCTATTAAGCCGTATTGCGTTATTACAGAACCGGGAAAGCCTTTGTCCAGCGATGGACTGCGTAGGTAAAAGCAAGTGACTGTAATTTGACGAACATGGGTTCCTTCATTTGGAAAGATGGCCTTACGAGTAAACTTAAACTAGATACGTCCCTAAAGATTATATTATAACTTTACGCTCGACCCGGAAATTTAAACCTTATCTCTGTAATTCTAAGCCAACACTGCTATCTACTCGGGCACACAATGAAAACTAAGAATATAAGATACCCGGGAGAGGTTTTATTTCTTATACCTAACTCCCGTTTTATATATGGCTTCGTACCAAATAACGTTAAGTTTTTGTATATTTTCTACCAGCTACTTAGCACCAATATCAGCCCATAACGACCCACTACATGACATAGGCCTACCCGAATAGCATAGCTCTATTGAGATTGGGCTGTAACCCATTATGCGGGCTCAATAAAAAACAATGGTCTCTGGTGAACTGATGTAACCTGATTCAGCGTGGTGGGGTTTTTCCCAATCGCAAGTCTTAATAAGACACATTGTAAAACCGTATAATAAAATTTTAGTAAATACTAAAATGAGAATTCTTATCACTGGTAAGATTTATGATACCATGGTTTCTGTTTCTAGTCCGCCCAATCGCCGTTGATGTGGAATATCTACCATTAGCTTATGGCAGCTGAATAGCGGTAATTGATAAAACAAGTAATCAAATACAAAGTATTTTACGTTATTCTAGTGCTGAAACTAATATCAATGCAGTTGTGTTAGTTAAAATATTAAACGTCATTTCAATATCAGTAACTGTACGTATTCTTTACACAATCGGGCAAAGAAAACACAATATTCTGCACGAATATGAACCTCCCGGGGCGAAATGTTATACAACCTAGACTCATTTCCCGGCGCTCTTCGGCATCAGGGGCAAATAACGACGTACCTAATTATAACATCTTTCGACTGCTGAAGGGGCGTGTTACAACACGCGATCTGGCGGCTATGGAAGAAATTAATTTTATGTAGGGTACGCGCGATCTCTTAACTCAAAATCTCACTTTAGTACAGAGTTATTTTTTCTTAAGCGTGCTCATATATCACTTATATTTTACATAATATATTAAAATAAAATATGTGTATATTTATATGTTTTTATTTTATTTACATTGTCTAGATACCTTTATTATTGTAGCCATTTATTTATGTTAGCGTAAAAAAAAAGGTAGATCGATGCAAACTCTAACCCCCTTTTCCCCATCAATAGATAAAATTAATACATTACTATTTTACTCATATATATTGCCGTCCTGGAGTTAAGAGCTGCTTATAATAACGTCAATTAAAAACAACGAGGGCCACGAAACGAATTTTGACTGAGATGTAGAGTTTGCAAAGTTTGGGTTACGACAAATGGATTTGAAAACTTAATTCTCCCCGAGGTCTGTTCCTTTTTCACAAGGTTTGATGATATTTTTTATGAACACGATTTTGTTGGTTTTTATATTCATGATATAAGGTATATCAGTCGCGGCAGCGTGTCGTTATCGTTACGCATGATAGAAACAGCTGTCATCATATTGTCTTCAGCCGATCGCGTGTATCTTGCGAATGTCTAATAAACTCCAACTCAATAAGATGAGGGTTGTTATTAATAAGTCGGCGCCCGAACAGTACTTTTGATATAGCAGATACAAAGTATTACTCATAACTATCCTTGAGAGCGTCGGTGGCTCATTGGTGTGAACTGTTGCCTTACAATCAGGAGGGTGCAGGTTCAACCCCACCACGTTCTTTTTGAATTTGTGAAATTATACGTAACGTACGTTTTAGTTTATGTGTGGTATGATGCCATTACGGTAAAGGAAAAAACATAGTGGGGAAACCTGCGGACGCCTGAGAAGTGATTCAAGGTTGTGCGTGAAGTCGCGCGTGGACGACTACGGCACCGTTCACGGGTAGGCTCGTGCCCCCCCCCCTGGGGACGTTTAATAAGCTGATGATGATGATCTTGATGTAGTGCTTTTCATCCAAGAATCGCTGAAGTTCTAGAATTGGCATTATATTACAAAAATAATAATTTTAGGTTCATCAATAAAATGTATGTGTTAGGTCATCTGATCCCAATGAAATTGTATTCAAGTTACTAATGGTTTGGGGGTTGTTGCTAGCGATTTATGGGTCAACTTTTATTTTAATATATAACATGGCATTTGAAATGCAATAATAATACTTATTTAAAGCAATTCCTACATGTCTGCAGCGTAAAATATTTATAGCGAATCGTTCATATTATGTCCATTCAATAGTACCTTTTGTACTAATGTACTCCAAGTTTGGTAGAGAGCTAATTTGAAGTAAGAAGTTCTTACTCAATTCGCTGTAATCAAGATCGGAAAACCAGGTGGAGCAAATTCAGAACAGTCAATAGTCGGTGAACATTTGATTAAAACTTCAACGCTCCTAACTAATAAACTTTGAAACGTGTAATTATAAACTTGTCTCTTCCGCGACATCGCAGCAAATTTATTTTGCAGCTCTCCAAATCTTCTTTTAATTGTATTCTCAACTTTATGCAGTTGAAATATGATTGAGTTTGAACGAGATTTTACTTCGATGAAATTTGTAGGAGAGATGGTTTGATATAATTGTTACAAACATAATGTTGAAAATAGGGCAAAGGGTGATTTTGTGATTACAGTACAAACGGCACGGCTTACAAATATAATACTGAAGGGTGAATCAGGTCATTCTCCTATTTTATGAAATATCATAATTAATTTATTTGTTCGTAAAGTAACTCGCGCTTAAATTCTGATATTCTGTACATATCGTACATTTAAATGCATTTTCAGATCATGTAATAAATTCAGTAATTGATGATCGCTAGACTATGAAAATGTACGATAAAATATTGATTAATATATATTAATAAATATATTCCAATAGAGTTCGAAATAATAACATTAAGTATTGATACACACGTTTTTAGACGACCCAAGCGAAGCGCAAGGGCACTTCCTAGCGTTTCTCGAACTCTCATAAAGTTAGTTTCCTATATACCATATAATTCATATTATCAAGATATGATGTCTATAAGAAAATTTATTAAACGTACAAAGTCTCAATTGAATAGCTCTAACGCTTTAGAAGCACCTTTTAGAGCATCGATGGCCCAATGTTGTGGACTGTTGCCTTCCTACCGGAAGGACGCAGGATAGAATCCCGCCACGTACCAATGAGTTTTCGAATTTTCGAAAATATATGTACGTAATCCGACGCTCTTACGGTGAAGGAAAACATCGCAAGGAAACCTGCGCATGCCTGCGAAGAGATTCAAAGGTTGTGCGTGAAGTCGGACAATTCGCACTGGGCCCGCGTGGGCAGCTAAGGCCCACCCTTTATGTTGAGGCTCGTGCCCCTCGGTGGGGACGTATAGTGAGAAGATGTGATGGATTTAATTAAATATACATTAACGTAAAAATCTTTGCTAACTTATGTTGATACCTGAGTTTTGATCGTCAATTTAATGAATGCCATTCAGTGCAACGGTTATGAAACACAATACTTAAGGTTCCTGTGCAGTTCAAACTTGCTTTGTACACGAACATTACTGTTATTTTTTTATATTTACACTCACGACAGTTGACCCTACAATACAATCGGATTACATACATCATGTATTTATAGTTCACGAGTGTTCAATATATGATCCATTGATCTCATCATCATCATCATCAGCTCATTAAACGTCCCCACCGAGGGGCAAGAGCCTACCCGTATAGGGTGATTAGGCCTTAGTCGTCAGCGGGCCCAGTACGGATCGGACGACTTCACACACAGCCTTCGAATCTCTTCGTAGGCATGCATGAAGGAAGGTGAACTAAGGACATCAGCGAATAAATCCGAAAAGTCTATCCAGAAAAGGTTATCCATAACATTTGTTTATAACGTTAATCCATTAGCTATATTTACAATTTGTTATTTTCACGTCGCGTCTGCAAAGTTGTTCGAATAATCTGTGTAACAAACTTGGCAGTGGGTAACCACCCAGTTTCTTGTTGCAAACTTGCTTATACAGTTCTAACAGTATTAGATCTTAGTTACTGAGGAGAAACACTATACAAACTTTTGACACCAGCGTATTGAGAAGCCAGAGGTGTAAAATTGATAAGTTCCTATGATATCAAATAGTTCTGGGGAACTTTGTGATCCGTGTTTTTTTTTCAACAAAATAAAAACAGATCACAAGATATTAAAAACATAACTTTGTTTTAAAGCGTTCTTATTTTATGTTTAGTCGTTCAAGTGGAGGTATTTTTGCCAGAATTTCATTTGCCCGAATTTCATTTGCTATAATAGTCACCAGACATATTATTGTTTCTCATAATTTTATAGCTCATACACATTGTTTACTATGTTAGTCACGTGCTAGGAAATTTTATTCCCATAAAGTTAATTTCCAAAACATTATTTGTTATAATCGTTCCAATAGTTAACCTATTATGGGTTTTTTAACCTCATAATAGGTCAACTATTAATATAACCCCTAACTTTTAATAATAAGTATTAGTTACTATTAATAGTTAGGGATTTTTATGACCATTCAAAAATACTGCGTTTGCGGCGTTTGAAAATTCTGTTCCATAATATTATTGCAGTTAAAAAAATATGGATAACAGTTGGTAGGTATGGCATTCGATTCATTATGGAATCTTATTTTAAAGCAAAGATAGTATCTCACATGTCTTTTATGGTAAACAAAACATTCGGGTAACTGAAATTCGGGCATATGAATAATATGGTATATATTTTTCGTAAGTATTAACTTTTAATAAGAATTACACTTTAACCATGACATTTGGAGATCAAAAATCGTGTTTTTGTGAAAACTATTTTAGGGTAAAGTGGCTATCAACCCATTTCATAGACATTATCCCGAATTGTTAAAAAAAGCATAGAAATGTCGCTAAATTTATACGGGTATCATTATTTGCAACGATTCCGATTTCACTTGCCTAAGCTCCTCGAGCCAAATGCGATTTCGAGCATTTGCTGATCTGTCATTATCTCTCTAGCAAGTCGTTAAGCTTATAAATAGAGAGACAATATCTAGTGCAGTGAACACTTTCCTATCCTTGTTGGTTGGTCGCCAACCCTAGTGTATTTTATACGTTTTCCCAAAGATATGAATTTAAAAATTTCAGATTGAAATTCAAGTATTAAAGTTTATTTATTTTTTAAATACCCTGACGACGATTACGTATATTGTTATCCGTTTCATGCTAAAAGCTAAGTATTACCAAGAAAAATTCGATGCATTCAGTTTGGCGCAGACAAAAAATTAAATCTCCCCATAAAAGAGCTCATCCGAGATTTCGTTGTAAGCACTGATCGATAGCTAGTTTTACTGCCAAATAAAATTCAAATTACAATATACCCCGTTGACCTTTTATCGGTTCGATAAAGCGGACGCTCTGCTAGTAAAAATAATTTTACGTCCCAACGTACGGGATATGGGAGCCAATGAAACAAAACTTCGACACTAAAACCGTTACGTAAAACAAATTTCCGTCATGTATTCTGTCTTGTTTCCGCTGTTTCCTGTGTTTTTATTGCTCTGCTTCATGTCATAAGGTTGTATTTGATATTAGTATCGATAAGCAACCTTTTTACAATGTTCATTGTGGTCCCGAAGACGGGTCGTTTAAAAGTATCATATTTATTCAACAATTAATAATAATTATTAATTATTTTAGATTATAATTCGATGGAAATTATTTGACTTTACGGACATTACAAAAATCGCCAAGTTATATAATATTATTAAATAATTGACTCTGCGACTTTTAGAATGTTATTTTTAAATGATATGAATTGAACAGTAATTTAATTGAAATTACGACAATTACAATCCAATACTGTAAATTTGGTATTACGGTACAACATTTAAAATGTTAATTATAAAGCAATCATATTCTGTATATATAAAGGTAGATACGCCACCCGTGCCTCAAAAACGAACCGCCGGAGAGAGTACAGTTTGTACTCTTTCGTTTAGGTAAATGTACGCTCATTCGAAATATGTGTAAGTGTGCTGTCGCTGCATTCGGAACACTTTTTTCGATTGTTTTCTGAGCATATCACGAATCTATACTTTTTTACATCATTGTTATAAAGTATAATGAACACGGAGCTTCCAACTAAAATCGGACATAAAATCTGTGCCATCTAACTTATATTACAACATTTTACAAATGAGACAGAATAAAGATATTTTAATATTAGCGAAATTGGAGCACAGTTTGCTCACCTGATGGTAAGTGATACACGCTTGTCTAAGATAGAAGCAGCGCTTGACGAAACTTTTGTAGATACTAATTATATTTCCCACCAACACCAACATTGCTCTGCGTCCGTAGTTCCAGCGAATAAATCCTTCTAAATAATTATTCGTGGCAAAATAAGTAATAATTCATAGGTTACATTCCATCCAAGTATCAAAGGTATTCTAGTAATTTCTACACACAGAACCCAGCGACCTAATTACACCTCGAAGTTTCTATCAGACGTTGATGCGCGGAAATAAAACAGTCGGGTAACAAATGACCGGCGATAAACGTATAAACAGAGGGAGCCAACAGTTAGGGTTAATGCTTAGTTCTACTAAAGAGGATTCCCTTAATTAATACGCATTGTGAGACACGGCTTATCTCTTAACATGGAGCGTTTATAGAGGATAAATTAGGACCCACTTAATAAATAATTAGATTTATTGATGCACATATAGATTTTAGTAAATCAAAAACAAAGTTCATTAGTTTTCGCTTTCGATAGCGGTTACAACCACGTCGATGAAGTAATTATCAATATTTTTTGTAGGTATTTGGTAATTTACACATATGTATCAATAACAAATATATAGGTATATAAACTATGAATTTCAATTATATTAAGTAATTAATAATAACCTGGTACTTATTGCAATTACTTAATAATACCTTGGTTAACAAGGAAGGTTTACAAGGACTGGTGAAGTGAAACTTAGGGAATACCAAATGTTGAATTCTATCATATTTCATGTTTCCTATTCATTAATGACTTTTCAATCACAATCACAGCGTCTACGTAAATTGTGTGTCATCTAATAAATAATAATCTGTGGCTTTTAAAAGGTGATAGGTTAAAAGCTTTTTGTTAGCGTAATTGAATGCTAAATCGCGCTCCGGTAAGAAGATTGACCTCACGGGGAGCTATTTAGACAAAATTATAAAGCTCATATATTCAAGTTATTTATTATTATTTACTCTTATCGCGTAGTGAAAAGTTAAATAACACAATAGGAGGGAAAAAACCTAGAGGGGAATATTAACTCTTTTCTTTTTTATTGAGTTTAATTAAAGCGACTTTTTATTGGAAAGCAAAACAACTTTTTATTTAGATTTCCTTTTTTGAATAATTTATAAATTCATTTATTTCAAATCAAAACATGTTTTATAGGTATCCTAATTTTCGATTTTGCAGTGGTAGAATTTGTGTGCAGACAAAAAGATAATTATGCTCTTGGAATTAAAAACAAAAAATCATTCAAGCGGTGTAAATTGGTTGCTTTCAAGAAGTTTTGAGTTGCGACAGTCCTGGTGGGAATAAATATCATGGAAATAGGGGCGAAACTGTTGCGAACAAACTCTGGTGTAACCAGCGTCGGATTATAGTTTTAGGTGCTCATTACAAAGTCTTAGGGTAACTTCCAGGAGGATTTTATGTGTCTGTAGTATCAAAATTACATCATACCGAGCAGCTGACACTTTGGCGACATATATTATCTATATACGTCCATGATTGACACGTGAACAAATTGAGCAATATTCCACTTTAATACCATTTTTATAAATACATTACATTTTCAACAAAGCAGTGTAAATCAATATAATTACTAGATTATATTGTGTCTAATCGCATGGCAGCGGTAATGCGCGTTGTCTCGGGTATCTTGTTAATCTGCAGAATCCCCGGCTTTGGAGTTTCCCTTCTAATCCTGTTTAAAGTCACTCGACTATTAATTGAAGTGTAGAAGATGAGAATATGCCTCTATATTTAAGTAAGTTAAATTGCCTTATTAGTGTTGGATAATAGCACTTTATTAAAAAAAATAACGATTGATCTAGATGTCATACCATAGGACGTATGAGTCCTAGCAGTTCTGTCCTATTTAACCAAACCATTTATGTAAACCTACAGCTATATCCAAGCCGCCTGCAATGCGTGGGAATTATAGCAAAACTATCGGAAAGGTGACTCTGAGTCTAACAGTAGTGATTCAGGGGTTATTAAAGAAAATAAATTTACTACTGATTTGGTATGTTCATTAAAATTTCAATATGTGTATAGTAAGTACAAAATAAAAATAAGTGGCTAATTATTGGATACATAAACAATGTGCAAAAAGTTAACAAAATAATACATTTGCTCTTGAAATCAGAGCAAAAAATTTAAAATCCAGACAAATTTGACTCGAGTTTTACTTCAACTCGATGGGCTAATGGTATTACAGGTCACGTGTATATTTAATTTCAATCAAGACCATCAATTTGCGATTAAATTAAGCATCATCCATTTATCCGTCCGATTGTCCGCTTTAATTAGCACACATCACGCGTCAGCCGGTCGTCCGCCTAATCACTCACTCCGCCCTTGCCTCCATTTGTCTTTAGGCGAATTTTCGGGAATTGCTGGAATGTTTCATTACTATAGTCCTTCCCATGGTCGGTTGTTTTCCTTACACACGTTTTGTCATGCGGCGATAATTGCGCAGAAACCTTTTCAAATTCAGATGTTTGTTTTATTTTCGAAGATACATATATATGTGATAATATAAGTATGAATTGAATGGAGATTATGTTTTCGCTACATATTTCACTGAGTAAACAAAGGGTCAAACTTTGAAATAAGTGGTTGTTTGAACTATGTTAAGCATTAATCGCCAAAGATTTATGCAACTAAACAACTGACAAATAACGCTCTATTTGATAAAATTCTTCTGACGTTTGATTTTAAATAATTAATATCTACTGACATTCACACAGCGCCATCTAGCCCCAAGTTAAGCGTGCCTGAATAAGCCTGAATTATGGATACTAAACAACAGATAACCATACCTAACTATAAACATTTATTTTGTAATTAGATACATTATATACATAGAAAACAAATGTTTGTACTGCCCGCGCATTGAACCCTTGGTGTTGCAGCTGACGTCTCAACCGTTACACCAAATGGGTCGTCAAATAATCAAATAATACTAAACAATATATAATAATACTAATACTGGGATACTTTGTCGTAATTATAATGAAATCTTTAATATCGACGTAGCGTGTAATATGTTATTAATCATCCGATGACAAACAAAGCGCATATAAAACAAGCAAGGATGATATTTTAGAACAAAATAGTACGTTACGCATACCCTTTTTATCTTTTAGATTTTACAGATTTCAGGCACTTTTGCAAGCAACGCGTGGATGTCCACTATCTCACCGCAGCTATCGGCACACAAATGTTGTAGATTAAGACTTTCCTTTTTATTTTTTAGCTTTGCATTTACACTTTTGTTTAAACCGAATTACTCACAATGTTAAACAAAGGTATTAGTTCTAATAAATATTATTTGGTTAATATGTGGACCTGATTATTCTAGTAGTAGTAGTAGTATTTATACATAAAATAAAACAAACAAGGGGTATTCCAAACAATCCCTTGCTATATAATCAAGCGCACAACAAGTTATGTAACAGTCGGCGTTACAAGCTCTCGTTCAAATAAATCGGGTTTCTGGCGGGTTTGACACGGCTTTGACTGTCAAGAGCCTCAACACATTGTCCCTTATTTCTATCAGTCTGTATATACTGGTAGATACGCCATTTTATTGTAATTACAAATAACAATTGAATAGGTTTCGTTTTGTTTTGTTTTGTTCTGTAAATGTATTTGTAATGATTAATTACACATTATGTATGAATGAGCCAAAGAAATGGCATTTACAATGTACTTGTACCTGGCAAGTATTTATTATTATTTTAAAAAATTAAAATGTAGTAAATTATGATTTTGACGAATGCGAAGTATATAATTTGCCTATTACACTTAATGATATTCTGTATTACATCATTGAGTACACTACACTTATTGGAGTTAATACAATAATAAAGTATTACTGCAATAAAACTATGTGATATGACCCAATTACGGAATGATGTGCCATTTCTTTTGGAAATAAATAATTGAAATAGCAATTTTTGTTCACATCAAGATGCTCTAGACAAATGTAGTAAATAAAAAATCGCCCAAAACCCAATAGGGCAAGCCATTGGAAGGCCTTTTCTTTAGTGTTCGGTGTGCTAGTTGTGTTACAGTGCAATATTAAACTCTATTCTGATTTAGAGGTGAAATCACATGATATAAAAAATTATTAATGATATAAAAATGTATAATTAATTATTAATAAGAATTTAGCTGTAGCTTAGAGTTGACAATTCTTTTTAGAAATAATCTATTTGTGAAAATAAAATAAAATAATTCTGATTTAGCAAACAGAATTTCAGGTCACGAATTCTCGTCGTTTCCAGTTTGGGCTTTATTCTCTGGTGTTTAGTATGTACTGCTCATTTCACACTTATCCTTTTGACCCTAAAAAGGTTGAGTTCATTTGCCGACTTTCTGGCTTGAATGTGATCGGTTTGACGTGGAACTGCTAAAACTACGTTATTTGTATGTTGACGACTCGTTCTCTCGATTGGTGCAAGATTTACGAGTAGTACGTCTCATTTATTATTCATATGGTAGTTGGTGACAATTAGAGGCGAACAAGAATACCATATATCGAAAAGCAGTCGAATTAGTGTCTTTCGTCGTAATTGAGTTGCTTCCGAATTTAATTACGATTACGTGTGCGATTGCTCTTAAAGCTTTACATAATTGCACGTTTAAAAATCTATCTAATAGTAGTGGTTGTTATACTCATAATGTGTTTTAATACTTACTTTTAGACATCTATACTAGAAAAACAGTAAATTTTCTGGAGCAATATGATTTGGCGTCCTTAAAAAAGAGCGGACCTACGCAGTTTTAAAGAGCCGGCAAAGTTTCTGAGACCTCTGGTTTGCAAATGTTTATGTTTATATGCGGCGGCATGAGTTATCATTAGGTGAACGATATGCTAGTTCCCTCCTAATTTTTAAAGAAACTTTTTGAATGCAACATCCATAATGTTTGCTTTGTCTTATATTCGGTTTCCATAACTAGTCGTCTTGAGTACCTATGAATTTTTAATCATCAGAGATTTGACTATCTTAGTGTATAACCTTTAATTGTTATGCATCATTAATTACTATGTAATAGCTATTATCTTTCATAATTCTACTTGACATTTATTGCGACAATACATGCGAAAAATTTGCGCCTTTGTCATCACCACCAATTTTATTTCTTTCTTCGTTTTTTGAGTGCTTTTATAAGTTTACTAGAACTATAAACGGTTTGGGTTCATAGTGTTAATAAATGCGACCAAATTGTGTGAAATCAGACAAAGGCTTTTCTAATAATGACATTGTCCCAAATGTACGCCCCTGTTTGGGCACCGATTACGTTACAAACGACCGTAGTTCTATCGCGAGGCCCAAAGGCCAATCTTCACATCCTACCCAAATGGGCTCTGAGCCCTTCACTATGAAACGGGAAATTGACCCTAAAACTCTATGAGCTAAAGTCTATTTCTCCGCAGCAAATGATATTCAATACTAAAATCAAAATTTTGCCGCAGCTAGTGGTAGCGAGTATTTGTATCGAGATTCAAATTCTAGATTGTTACAATGATAATACAATAAGTGGTACAGGGATGCGCTTACGTTAGGATTTCCCTTTACAGTTTCGTATTTCTGCTTGAGATTCTTACTCTAATTGGTAATGTGCAGTTATTAAGTAAGGTAAGGTATTTAATCTAAAGAACAAAGCGAATTGCACATCACATTACGTCTGCGAGTACGACCTGAAAATCATAGGGTAATATATTGTGGCAATGGAATAAGTTCTGTTTATAAGTAGCATGATCACTTTATCTTATTCATACTTTAACGTTTCATAGCAGTACATAAACCTTCCCGTACATATTATTCTATTAAGACCAAAACTTAACTACGAAAAAATTTACATAGCTGCTTTCAATAATATTATATAAGTTACTTCCCGTTAAAACCAAACACCGGACCGATACTCATATAAAAGATGATCTACAGCTGAACTAAGCGCAATCTTGAGGATACGTATATACATACATTATAGGTGGTAAGGACATAGATGTATATGTCTTCTGTAAATAAATTTTCATGGTTATTCGAAATTGCTATGATAGTTTCATATTTTTAAACCGATAGATATTATTCAAAAGTTCAATTAAGTTGACAACATTATCTACAGTAAATAATTTACTATTGTATATTAATTAATCAATTAATAGCAATTAAGAACGTAAACAAAGAACGAAAAAAAAGTATACCAACCCAAACGTAATTTACTAAAAAAAAATATGGAATCAAACTAAGAAATGAGCTGTTTTCATTCGGTATTAGCAGCCATTCAAAATTATAACCCACGAATTTACTCAATCTAATTCTTATTTCTTAAATGTTCTAGCAAATTTGGTACAATATGTATGAATTTAATTTTACCAATTTTGTGTTAGAGCAACATCATTAAATCGTAGTAGACTGGGATATTAAAATGCTCTTAGGAGAAATAGCTCCAAGGCTTATAAGAATATTCAATGAAGTAACTACGGCGGCAATTTAAAATTCAACTATGGACTACATTAATTTCAATCTTGAACACAGATAAAATATGTATTAGATGAGCTTTTCTTTAGATCTTTCGAGTATCTACCAAAAAAGATTTTTGTGACTACTTTGACGAATCATAATTTATATTTTTTATCATACAGGAATGATTAAAAGAGATAGGTTGTATAATTTACACTATATCATACAATCCTGTGAATTAGTTGCTAAGAAAATCTTTTTTTTAATAATTACAATATTTATTGTCCAGTCTTTCATCAGGAATAATCGATCATAGAAAAAAAGTTGGTTTTACTTAGGATATTAAATATTATGCATATAACAAACTCTACCAACGTGCTAACATTAACCTAAATAAAATGAACCCTTGAGTTTTCCGAGCAAGGTTTAAATTAATACTAGGAGATACCATTCAGCCGTCGTGTCTCTCGTGGTTTGTTCAATTAAAGGAACAACTATGGAAAAAGTCGCAATGTTTGTTACTTTGTTATATTTGCGTGAATCTGAAGCGAAATTTAGTCAATACGACTATATTTAGTACCTATATTATGATTGAGCTCAGAAACCTTATTTCTGCTACATAATTTCCATGATTAGTGACTGAAAATCAGGATAACATTGCTATTTTGGTATTTGATAGACTCTATCTGAGTGACTCTATCGTCTAGGTAGGTACCAGCAGTGCCAGATATTGTCCCATAAATTCAGAGTGTTTGGCACTTCAGTGTTTCCTAAATTCGTGATGAAGACGCTGTAGCTAGTAAAAAGACCTAACATCTGTCATCTCGGGTGACGAACGGGCTGTGTTGACGGAAAATAAAGACTAAAACATCATCAGCTCATTGAACTTCCCCACCGAAGGGCACGAGCCTACCCTTAAGGGTGTTAAAGGCCTTAGTTGTCCACGCAGGCTCAGTGCGGATTGGCCGACTTCACGCACAACTTTTTAATCTCTTCGCAGGCGTGCGAAGGTTTCTTCACGGTGTTTTCCTTCACCGTAAGAGCGTCATTTATATATATATTTATTAAGAACTGAAAATATTATTTGAACTTATGCTTATGAACGTAGGCAGACTTAATATACCTGAAGAACATTTATATCACTACCTACGCCTCGTTGCCTACCTAAATATTATTTTGTTATTTTTATCATCATTATCAGCTTTTAATACGTCCCCACCGAGGGGGACATAGTCGTCCACGACCAACTTCGTGCACAACCTTTGAATTACTTTGTAGACGTGCACAGGTTTCCTCACGATACTTTGCTTATGGGGATAAGAGCGTTAGATAAACATATATATATAATATGGAAAATTCGAAAAGATCGGAATGTAATAGTCCACACCAAAAAGCAACCGTCCTCATATGTTATTTTAATAGCTAATTACATCGTAATTTAGATAACACAGCGTAGTATTCATTCATTATTAGCACAAAAGAGCCCGCTAAAGAACACAGGCCTTCCTGCACAGCATAGCTATGAGGTGATTGAGATGCTGACCGTTAATAAGTTACTTAAATAAAAAGAAATATCTCATATTAAAGTTCTATACGTTTATATAATAAGTATGTCTTCATATTTTACAAAGTTTCCATTATCTAGGGAATTCTAGGTAATACAATGTAGTTTTGAATATAAATGATGCAAGATGAGTAGGAAAAATATAAAGCTTGCTGCGTTCTCTTATTTTATGTATTGTATATTTACCTTTGGGTATCTGTTATAATGAAAGTGATAACTAAAGACCCCTATTTGACTTATTATAAAATGCGTAAATAAGAATTTTATTGTGTCTCAAAAATACAACTGTGTAGGTACTCATTCGTTCTGTTTCATGGTAGTTATGATTTTTATGAAATTCATTCTACTATACAATTACTATTTTAATTTATAAACATTAAAGTTGTACCGGAATACCAAATTTACAGTTGGATTGCAAAGTGTCGTAATGTAAATTTCCTTTAGTAGCAGTAGTCCGGTTGACCGGACTAACAATCAGACTACAGCTCTTATCCCGAAACACAAAAGTGTAAAACACTTTTATTTCACAGGACGATATCTAGCACTGCGGTACTATCTTCCCAGACTACTCAGTATCGAATCTACTAACTAGTAATAAATGACAGTTTCAAAACAGTACTAATAATAGGTAACTTTTTTTATAAATTATACTGACTTTTCCTTTCACTATATCCGCGTCTCGGCAAGCGTAGCTTAGAACGCCTTCCGGCCCGATGGACCGACGACTTGCGAAAGGTCGCTGGTGGAGGCTGGATGAGAAAAGTGGAGGACCGGGATATCTGGGCGATAGGTTGAATTGATATTGATTGACTGACTTTTCCTTTCACTATATATTACGAATATCATAATTATATCATCAAAATAGAAACAGTTATTGCTGTCAAATAGTGAATGTTTTATATATTCTTAATGAATTCATATCATCAATTACTTTTTTGAATTTGAAGCTACAACACCTTCCTTTTTATCTCTTCCTACGCAGATAATAATATTTTTTCTATTTCCATTACATTATGTTTTCCAAGTAAAATACTTCTCACAACAAGTAATAAATTATTTAACGACTCTTTAATATTTACTATTTTTTACAGCATTCTCTCACATTTTCCATATTAATCAATAAGAGTTGCTTCCAAATGATAAAAGCGAAAATACGACTTATTGGATAATAATCTTAGTAAAAGATCTAGAAAAATTCTGAAATAGAAGATCGTGAATTTCTTGCGTAACATAAAAATAAATTTAAAGACATAATCGTAGAATATTTTCTTAAATAATTAGCAGATAAGTATTTAAAACAAATAGGTATTTGATATTCTTCTCTCCTTCTTTTTAACATATCGCAGTCTACTAATGGACAAAGGTCTTCCATATTGTATGCCAGTTCAAACAGTCGTCCGATTTTCTCATTTATTTTTCACCAGTGACCCTTTGCTGGAACGGAAAGTGTTTTAAGTATTTTTAATTTTGTATATGTAGTCTAGCCGAGCGTTTTATTCACGATCGTTTACGTTAAATTATCGTGATGATCGGTCACCGGATCAAAGTCAAAGATAATTTCTTCAATTAAGGTTAACATTAAGCACTTATGTACGAATGGGTAACGTTAACTATTATTTCAAATCCCTTCGGCTCCGGAAGGCACGCTAAGCCGTCGTCGGTTCCTCCTACTATCTTTTTAGTATCGTTCTTGTAGTTATTGACTTCCACGTAGCTTATAGATTTTCCAGTCGATCGGTTGATTTACAAGTAATATTTTGACAATGGGTATATCCAATATTTTTTTTTGTGAAAATTCCCAATTAAGAACATAAATTTTTATGCGATTTGTGAATGGAATTTCTATAAAACTTATTACTTTGGATAATAAGCCTTAAAAATATTTACTTAATTATTTGTTTTTAGTGTAACGATTAAAATAATACATAAGTTCTAGTAACATCGGCTTTGCGACCATAAACAATAAATAAACCCTAAAAGCAAAGTGAGCACAGCAGCATTGTGTATCTTTTGTTCCAACGGGTGCTTGTTACGCTGCAAATCGCGATTTAACCCAGTTCCGTTTGTACGTCAAGTGTGCCTTTGCAATGTGTTTCACAAATTAATTGCTCCGATCTCAGTCGGAAGGTCGGATAATAACCTTCGTTAACAACTGACAACCTCTTTTGATGTTTGCGTGAAATTACAGGTATTATCAACAAAACAAAGTCTAGTTTTTTCTCATTTTTTAATCCGGACTAGGCAAGATTCGAGCCCGGGATTTCCGAGGCCTTTGGTTGCCATAATAGTAATCAAAGTTACTTCATGCTATTTTTACATCTGTAGGTTTAACCAACTAATGGCTTTTATTTACTTTTTTATTTTATGGTAGGCATAAAAGTAAACGATTCACTTAATTGTAAGTAATGTATCGATATGTGTACCAGTGAAAGCACTTTTCCAAAAAAAAAAAAAGTTTAATTATTTAAACTGAAGATCTGGCACTGCGGTGGATACCACCTAGTGAATCTCAACCCTTTGAATGCCAATGACACGTCAATGCATCAGATATCTTTTCTATTGTGTCTGGATTTTTGGCATTTGAAGGGCTATCAAATGGCAAATTTTAAATTTTCATTGGATCTGGTTAGGAAAAATTTGAACAACCAACCCTACCCTATGCCTAATCCAGTGAAATGGATGCCTGAAAATGAAGATGCTGAAACTGTGTGTTGCCCGGACTTTATCCGGACCTAGGACTATTAATGCTCGATGGACCCGACAGATCCAACATATGCGAAGCGTCACTGTGGAAGCTGAATAAGCAAAGCGGGAAACCGGAATATCTGTTGCAAAATGGGTAATGGGTAATAGGTCCAGCAGGCGATTGCGATTGTTTTAGAGGAAGAAAAACGGCCTATTCATATTTTCTATAAATCGTGATTTTAAACTAGATTTACGACACAAATTTAAATTTAAAAAGGATTGGATCTGAATTAAGCAGATATTTTTTGATGATTCAATGATAATTTACAATTAAATAAGGTTTATGAGTTAACAAATTGTGTTCATCTATGGAACAATTGCAAACAAGTTGGGTTTATCTATTTAAAATTGCAAACAAATTCTAGCGCGACGCAGCAATATTTAGGACAAAATGAGGCCTAATTTGTGGTTCTAGATATTTAGTTGGAACAAATTAATATTAGTTTCTAGTATTTCCAATTAATAAACCAAGTTAATATGAAATCGTACTGAACATTATTTAATATAAATCTGTTACGAACTTGCTTATTTTCGAAAATGGGAGCAGTGCTCAAAGAAAATAATTTGATTCATGTTATCATTATCGTAAAAATAATTTCCAACAAACTGGGAAAAATTGTTTTTATAATTATCTAAAAAACAATTAATCATTAAGTGATTAAAATATAGGTATATTTTAAATAGCAAAATATTACAAAGACTTATATATTATATATTGGCTCAATTCCCATTGGAACAGGATTTTACTAGCAGCGGGCCGCGGTATGGCCCGCTGTTAGTAGACAATAATAACTCTTACCGTAATATATATATGTCGAAAGTTATCGTGATCTTAGAGGTCCGATGCATGATCTTACCAAGTGTCAATGAATTCTGCTCCGTAGTTTTAAAGTCTATCGCATTCATAAGGACTACCTTACCTTAATCGAAAAATAAGATAAATGAAAACATATATAAATTCAAAATTATATATATATTGTTACTCTTCACAATCTGTACTGTGATAAAATCTCTTTTTGCTAATAATAGTTTCATTTGGAGGAATTCTATAATCTATCATCACGTTAAATATTCTGTTAATTATTTAATTTCTATCGCATTCGAAATAGAACAATTATTGTTTTTTATCACACGGTTTTATGGACTTTCCTTGTATACGGTTTTACTAACTTGGCTTTTATATTTTTCAAAATCTTTGTGGATTAAAAATATTTTTTCACTTTTAAAATCAACAGAAAGAGCGTAATCCTAAAGAGCTGAATCTCCTCGAAAACTCTCACCCCTCTGCAAAGCTGTATGAAGTTTTTCACATTGTTATAGAGCTGGAAGCCTTAAAAATATTTTAATAAGCCGAAAGCAGTAGTTAGGCAGGAACGTGAATATCTGGCAACAAATATTACCGAGTGAGCAAGGCTTATTCACAAATCCTACTGACTGCAGCCATGGGGGGTTATTTGTGGACGGTTTTGTAACGATATAAAACGTTTCATAAGTATTTCATTATTCATATTTAGGACCAATAAAATTATGTCTTAAAACAAACGAGATATTATTAAGTACGCACATAAATCTTGTGGTTTAAATATTTAACTAGTTGTATTACAGATTTCCATAAATATTAGTAGCACTTTAATTTATACAAAAGTACTTGCAGACTTTTAAGTAAGAATTTACGCTCATGTAACACTTGCCATGCTAAATGCTTATGAGTTGTTTAGGTATGTTAATCAATAATTTTATCAACTCAACTATAACGTCTCAAAGATACTCAATAGCCACTCACATCATGACTATGAGGTAATTGACGCATTCAAAAACAGTATTAGATCTTTTCATTTGTTCTTGTAATGTTTATCAGTATGAATATTTTGTGTCCTCAAGCGTGTTAACAGCTATCGTGTTACACGTGTCACATCCTAGGCTTGCCCTAAGATATATAAGGGATAGATCCTCAGATAGTATGTTGCCGGGACTCTTCCATTAGGGACCGCTTGCGAAGCATGAAGGAATATGTTTTTGGTTACCCATCCGATGCCTGCATACTGCAAATCGAACGCACAAACCTCACCAAACCAAACTAAATGCTTACCAGAAGTTAAAGAATGCAACGAAATAAAAAATATTTCGCTAAATATTTTCCTTTAATTTGATAACAGTGATTATTGAAAAGCTATAGCTGTAGCGTGTGTATATTTTAAAGTTTAATATCAAACATGCAAACAAAGATGACATCGTATAAATGAACGGTATTAAGTGATATCTTTAATGTAAAATTAAATCATCAAAAGGTTTAATGCAATATTTATTAAAGCACTTTAAATTGTTAATTACACTTAATATTTCATTAACCAATTATTAATAAGAGTCAGTGAAGTACATTTACCTTTTGCAGTGCGCTGTTACAATGTTTCATTTATTGAAATACTATCTTTTGGATGTTTAGTAGCTAGTAAACTAATAATGTTGAATTAACTATTATTAATGAATATCTGCAATTTAATCAACGATATTAATAATAATTTCAAACAGTATATTTATTATCAGACTACATCCAATATTAGACCTTGTTGTATGTATGAGGTATTAATATATAATAAGTAATTAATTTGTAAAATTACTGTTGTATCGTAAGTCATAATTATCTCCTCTTGTTGCCGAGACCGCATTGCAGTACGACGGATTATCAGTCTCGACTTTTTCAATGAACAAGCCAAAAATGTCTTAAAATTTTATTTAGAAGTTATAAAATGAAAAAGCGTTTTATTTATTTTTATTTTATGAAATCTTGGGCAAGTGGTAATTAATGAAATTGGTTGAAATAAAGTATGTTTGTATTTCGGATATATACTAGAAATACTACCCAGGCACTAAGAAAATACAAGCTATACCATTGCTAGCATACAGGTGTTAATCAGTGACATGTGCTATACATACTTACCATCTGGATACTTGGAGGCCTTCCCCAGTTCATTTTGTCTACATTTTCTACTGCGTACGATTAATTTGTAGACTCAATTACCATCAGAATCGTTTACGGAACGATATGACCTGGTGTCCTTCGAAAATTGAGCGTATTCTTATATAAAAGGCCGGCAACGGGATGCGTTGACTTTGTGACCTCAGCGGTTACAAATGTCCATGGGTGGTGGTAACACTTTCCATCAGGTGAACCGCACACTCGTTTGCTTCACTTTATTACCTATGTCCATGGGGGATCCTTAGTCTTCTTGTATAAAAAGTATTTGTCACAAAAACATAAAGGCTATGAATCAATATTCTCAATGCTTTCTTCTTCACTGTCAAAATAGGTTAATACAAAGGTCTATCTATCTACTCGTAAAAGTTTTTTGTTTTTTCTTATGAATAATTATAAAAATAAATAGGAACAATATATTTGATATTAAGTTATATTATATCCAATACTTGTAAATGTGTCACACATTTAATTTGATACAGTGATCAATAAAAATACACCATAAGGGATAGTTGCGACTAACATGAGGGTAGTTGTTAGATAGGGAAGTCGTGTTACTCGGTGCTCAACAAATTTTAATAAAGGGAAACGTTAAAAGTGTTTTTTTTAGTTATAAAAATATACTAAAACATTCGTAAAACTGTGAACTATAAAGTGGTGTAAACAATAATACTAACAAGTGACGTTCAAATAGTGAAATTGCACAAAATACCGGGTGTTTAATAAAATAAAACAGTGTCATTTTTATAAAGATATGCGGCCGGTGTCGAACAATAAAACTGAACTTTGGACTTGTATTCATTAGCGTTATTGGAGTGTCTATTCATCAGTTGTGCGAGCTTTTTGTACCAATACATTAATTTCACCTTTTAAATAAATATTCAAATAGTTCAATACTTCCAACCCAACTTCCTGCGGCTAGGCTTCTCGAGGTTCGAATCCTGCAAATTATATATCTTTTTTTTTTTTTTTATTGCTTTTGCTTTTAAATTTAGTGAAATTACAACAATGAATTGCAATGCCTGTAGAAGCTTGCTTAAACCAAACAGCTTTTTGCACTGTCGCTTGTGTAAACAGGACTATCATTATAAATGTCTCAACATTAAAAGCAGTCAGTTTGCGGCGCTCTCTGAGGACTTTCTATTGTCCTGGGTGTGCCCAGCGTGCTCAAATGTAACAAAGCGCAATAAAAGTAACTGCAACACTCCTGTCCCCCAACACCAACTTGCTGAACCTGAAAATACTCTGGATATGTCTTATGATATGGATAGTATGAATATTTCAATACCTATTACTTCCAATGAATCCCATAAGGACCTTCAACGTCCTTCCTCTTCTCGTAACCCTGACTCATCGGTGACAATGGATAAAATAAGTCAAATGATGGACGAGAAACTTAATGCAGCGTTGTCATATTATATATCATCTCTGAGAACCGCTCTTAAATCAGATATAGAGGTAATGGTGCGCAGTGAAATTAATGATGCTCTGAAAGAAATAAAGACAGACTTTACTGAAACCACCGATTTTCTTGGGTTAGAGCAAAAAGATCTCCTGTCCAGAATAGACAATCAAAACTCTTTAATTAAAAAATTTAGAGAGTGAAAACTGTAATATTAAAATGCAGTTAAACAGAGTTGAGCAGAGGTTGAGCCATTTAGATAACTTGTCGCGTGGTTTGAATATTGAAATCCAGGCTGTCCCTGAAAAGAATAATGAAAATGTGGTTATTCTCTTTCACAAGCTCTGTGAGGTGATTGGTGTCAACATTGAAGATTCATCGATAAGGGCGTGCCGTCGAGTTGCTAAAATGAATACTGGATCTAGCCGCCCTCGCAACATTTTAGTGACATTAGCATCCCCCCCGCCAGCGAGATATGGTCATATCTGCAGTACATCGATATAACAAGAATCATTCCGACGCTATGCTTAATTCTGTCCATCTAGGCATGCCAGCTACTTCTGCTTGTAGAATTTATGTAGCAGAGCACCTGTCTCCCGAATTAAAATTACTACATGCAGAGACACGCAAATTAGCATCAAGCAACAATTTCAAGTATGTCTGGGTGAGATTTGGCAGGATCTATGTGAGAAAGGATGACGATGCAGGAGCCATACAGGTCAAGAACGAGGATTCCTTGAAGAAACTTTTTAATAAAAATAGTTAGGTATTAGTTAAGGTATTATTTGTTATTTACATCTGCTCTTGTTTGTATTTTTTTATGGAAATCTTTTACCAAAATGTTAACAGAATTAGATCTAAGATATATGAATTACATGTTAATATTCTTAATAGTAACTATGATATAATATGTCTAGCAGAAACTAATCTAAACGAATCAATATCAGATGACGAAATTTTTGACAGTAGATACAATGTTTTTCGTCGGGATAGGTATTCCTCTACTAGTGTTAAGGAACAGGGGGGTGGAGTTGCTTTAGCCATTAAAAAATCCTTTAATGTATTGCGTCAGTCATCATGGGAGAGCGAGCTTGAGGACATCTGGATTACTTTGATCCCTGAAAAGACCAGTGTGAACAATATTAATATACTTTTATGTTACCTACCACCTTACACAACTCCAACTATTTTAACTAAATATTACCAGCATTGTCAAGATTTGGTTCTTAAAGCTCATGACGGTGATGAGTTTATCTGTATTGGCGACTTTAACACACCTTGTATTCAGTGGACTAAATCTCCTGAATCACCTTATCTTAACCCATCTTGGACCACAGATTTAAAGTCCATACTTTTGCTTGATACTTTGTCGCTTTGTGGTTTAAATCAATATAATGGTGTTTCTAATAAAAATAACAGGCAACTTGATCTGGTACTCAGTACGATAAACAGTATAGAAGTGCACGAATGTGTTCCCTTAAGTCGATTAGATTTGCATCATCCTGCTATTACAATTTTACTCAAATTAAATACTGACACCATGGTAACCACTCCCAAATTGTGTCAAAGCCTTAATTATAAAAAGAGTGATTTTGGTAAAATTAAGTCTGACCTCAAAAGTGTTGATTGGTGTACCATATTGGCTTCTCTTGATGTTAATCTTAATACGAATGTTTTTACTGACACTGTCATAGATATAGTTCAGAAATATACACCTACTGTAACCAGAGGCTCCCAAAAATACCCCAAATGGTTTAGTGCTTCTGTCATACGCTGTATAGCTGAAAAGCACAAATATCATAAGCGGTATAAAAAAATTCCAGAACCCGCGAGATTATGATGTATTTTCATTACTACGTGCTCGATGTAAGCGCCTAATAGATAAATGTTACAAAAACTACGTGAGTTCAGTTGAGGATGGAATAAATGACAATGTAAAGTACTTCTGGTCATTTGTTAATAGTAAGGAGAAAAAAATATAGCGATATCCCGAAAGTTATGAAATACAATAAAAATGAAGCATCTGACTTGAAGGGCGTCTGCGAACTGTTTTCCCAGTATTTCAGCTCGGTTTTCGAGGATTCTACGTGTGGAAGCGTTGTTGGTAATCATGAATCTGACTCAAAGAATGTGACATCACAAGATTATTTGTCAACTTTTGTAATATCTGAAGAAATTATCCTTAAAAAAATTAAAAACATAGATCCTAATAAAAGTGCCGGGCCTGATGGAATCCCTCCAATTGTTGTTAAACTATGCGCTGATGAATTATCATTACCACTTTTTATAATATTCAACCAGTCATTAAAATTAGGAGTTTTCCCTGAACGTTGGAAAATAGCTCATGTCATCCCCATTTACAAGGGCGGCGATAAGTCTATGTGTGAAAATTACAGACAAATAAGTATTTTATCCTGTTGTCCAAAGCTTCTTGAATCACTGGTTTATGATGTTCTGTACTTTCATATTAGTCCATGCCTTTCTTCCAAACAACATGGTTTTGTTAAACACAAGTCCACTGTATCAAACCTTTTAGAATATAAATACTATCTCTGCGAAGCCTTTGCCAAAAATGTACAAGTAGACTCTATATACACTGACTTCTCCAAGGCTTTCGACAAGGTTAATCACATTTTATTGTGTAGGAAGTTGGAGGCCACGGGAATACATGGTTCACTACTAAGATGGATTGAATCATATTTGTCTCGCAGAAGTCAATTAGTCGCGCTGAAGGGTGAATTGTCTGATCCAATATCTGTCAGATCCGGTGTTCCTCAAGGCTCGCATTTGGGCCCCTTGTTTTTCAATGTATTTATAAATGATCTCATAAATAGACTTCAGTGTCCATGTCTCTCGTATGCTGATGATCTTAAAATTTTTAACACTATTAATAGTACCAAGGACGCGGAAATTCTTCAGCAGGATCTTGACACGGTGTCTCAATGGTGTACTAAAAATGGCATGTATCTGAATGTCAGGAAGTGCTTTGTCTTGTCATTTACGAGAAAAATCAATAAAATATGCTTTGAATATGAACTTGATCAGATTACTTTAAATCGTTTAAGCAAGGTTAAAGACTTGGGCATAATATTTGATGAAAAGTTATCATTTAGAGATCATTACAATCAAATTTATAAAAAAGCCTCTAAGCTTTTGGGTTTTGTAATGCGGAATACGAGGGTTTTCAGGAAGTCTAGTGCCATCATATACTTATACAATACACTTGTCAGAACTAACTTGGAGTATGGGTCTATTATTTGGTCACCCTTCTATGCTGTGCATAGTCTGCGCATTGAATCTTTGCAAAAGAAATTCCTTAAAATTCTCTCTTACCGACAGGGCTTTCACCGTGCATTAGGCACATATAAAGATAGATTAAATAAATTCAACATGACAACACTAGAAGTAAGACGTAAACAGTCTGAACTTATACATTTACACAAAATCCTTAATTCACATATAGATTCTCCTCCACTTTTATCAGCATTGAAGTTTAATACCTACAATAGAACACGTAGTCGTAAATTGTTTTCCCTTCAGGTTTACCGCAATAATACGTCTTTTTATAACCCAATAGTCCGGATGTGTCGCCAATACAATGATATTCCTCAAAATCATGATATTGATATTTTCAACCCTAAAATAAATGTCTTTAAGAGGGCTCTAGCGGCCCTTTATGACTGACTTCTATTTATCAAAATAAATAAATAATAATGTATGTATTTAATTTAGATCCCTATAGAACATTTATGTATGTCAAATGAAGCTACCGCATTATAATATATGCCTAGCCTTGATGGCATTTTTGTGTAACACGATTCTCTTCTCTCGTTTCTTTTTGTGTAACCGAGTTAATCATGACAGGGATGCATGTTTTTAGGTGATAGTTTAGTCTTATATTTCTTATATAAACATTTTGTACTCTCTCAAACTGTTACCTGTAATGTGTTCTTACGCAAATAAATAAATAAATAACCACCAGGTGGCTGTCTGCGTGATTAGATACAAATTATTTATAAAAAATATACAATATAAGATAAGGATTGAGTTCGATCGTTATTTCAGATATAGCTCAATGTTACTGTTAACGATACGACGCATCGTTATCTGAAACATATCTTGTTTGAAGTACGTCTAGACTCGAGCCCCTATATTCCGAGTAGCGTGAAAAGAGGAAAAATACTTTTTTTTGTGAAATCGAAGCCGTCGCTACGTGGCACGTGTCACCTGAAAAGTCCCTGTTTTAAATTGAAAGCTTCAATACTTTGCGTTCTGAAAGAATAAAGTACGCGTGTTTTAGCAGCTGGGCATAGGTTCATATAGAGCAAAAGCTTACAGTTTTTACATTTCTATTTGCTTTAGTACTTAACATATACGAACATGTGTTTGACGGTCGTTCGTTTTGAATGTAAAAGTATTTTGTTTGGAAACCGATTGTTGTGGTTTTAACCGTAGTAAATTCATATTTTAACACTGAAATGTTTTTTCGATCGCGTTGGTAGTTGTCTGTTATCAGCGAAAGTGAGACATTAATCTGTTTAATTTTAGAGCTACGTGGTTCAATGGGGTATTAAAACACTCGTCTCGGAGTACATCTATAAAATAATAAATATTTTTTTTGAAAATCAAAACATATATAATTTTGACATAATACGTAATCGACGAAAAATTAGGTGATTTTATCACAGCTCCTCAACTTGAATCGACGATTTCTCTTAAATGAGAATCTATAGGTATCAAGAAAATTCAATGAGGTCTCTCAGTGTCGAATCACACAACAATTTGCTACAATGATGCTAAAAATTATTGTACATCTGGAGTGTGTAAATGCGAAAAAAATTAAGCCTTGGTTAAGGCGTAGTCCGTTTATAAAAAACATAGTCAAAAAACATACTCTTTGGCAAAGAGTTGATTATACTTTAGTTTGCCCCAATGATGTAAAAAAGTAAGCATTCGTGATATGCTCACAAAACTATCGAATAAAGTGTTCCGAATGCAGTGACGGCGCACATCCACATATTTCGAATGAGCGTACATTTACCTAAACAAAAGAGTACAAACTGTACTCTCGTCGGCGGCTCATTTTTAAGGCACGGATGGCGTATTTACCTTTATATATACAGAATATCATTGGTTTGTCCTAAGTGTATTTCCAATGTTCCAGATAGACGTGAAAGGCACGAGATATGTGATTTTTCTCAAATGATATGGCTTAAATAACGTCGTCTGGTAAAATTTATATTATCAGATTAGCCAAATGATGGATCTGATCATGGCATGAGGTCGCTTCATGAGATCTATCGAATCAGGGAAGCTGCCCTTAAGGGTGCCTATAGATACATCGAGAGAAGAAGTAAAACGAGATTTTGATAATGACAACAATGACTAGAGTTCATTGTGGTCATTATCAAAATCTCGTTTTTAATAGGAAATTATTTTTATTATACAAAAAAAAAAATATCCACTGACATTCACACAGCGCCATCTAGCCCCAAGTTAAGCGAGAAGCCTGTAATATGGTTACTAAACAACGGATAAACATACTTCCCCTAAATCCTGTCGGTCCATGCGCCAAACACCCAGTTCAATACAACAGACATGTTCATGTACATAAATGTTTGTACTGCCCGGGGATCGAACCCGGATCCCTTGGAGTAGTAGCCAACCTTTTAACCATTACACCAAATGGGTCGTCAAACTATTATTAAGTGAAATTATTGTTCATATTGATTTCTGAGGAAATTTACTTATCTATTATTACTACTACTACCTGCAGTTCAGCGCAGCTGTTAAGCTGGGACTCAAGACCCAGAAACAATAAATATTCTATTGCTTTTTCTGTTTCATATTCGAGGAGCTTGTTACTGAAAGAAAGGCTACTTCCCAATGAACTTCGGAAAGTAACCAATTCGTTTGGCCTGATGTGTATTGACACCTAAGACCCGTTAGCTATTAGCTACTACGATTACACTATGTGCAGGTAAGTTCTCAAATGTTGTATCTAAGACTCTAGACTCTTTTGAGTTCTACAACGAAACACAAGCATTGATCTTTACTTAAACAGAGTTAGAAAGGGATGCCGCTATTTACCGTATATAGCGCTATCCCTTTCTATCTAACTAAATTTAAGTAAAGATGTACGATTAGAATACGAGCTTAAGACTTCTAACATTGATATAGGTAATTATATTTTTAATCGACCTTATGGAACAATCTTCATTGAGATGGCCCAAAACAAAACGCTACGTTAGGGTAATTAAGAGTATGTTCTAAAAAAAACTTCACCACTACTCTGTAAAATCCAGTAAAATCCCGCCCACGTTCCCGCACTTAACCAGAGCATAATTCATCTCTATAGATAACTTAGCGTAAAATGCTATTACAAAAGGTAAAAGGTGTGCATGTTGTTAATTAAGCGGGTGCAAGTAAGCGCCGTCAAACAATTAATTATAACCAGCAGGTGGGACGGGAAACTTCTGCCGGAGTGCTAGTTACTTCCTTCTGGCGATACCTAGAGTGTAACGTGATAGTTTATGGTCTCTTGCTGTACTAGAGTAGCTTTAGTTATTTGTAGGTTGGTACTATAACATTTTTTGTTGGTATTGCCGCAATTTTCCTCTATACCTTATGTATAAAATATTTTTCCTTTTTTTTCCTGAGATTTTCTGTTTAATTCTTAAGTTATCCTCAGAAATGAATTGAAATAAAAACAAATAATATGAATCCGGGTTTCGTATTCCGTCATAACTGGAAATCGTTAAAAAAAAAATCGAAAAATTGATGACA
>PQWD01006543.1:0-32118 GCA_019425675.1 Leucinodes orbonalis
AATATGTATGTATTTCCAAAAAATTATATAAGTATATTTATTCCGTTGTTAGTACCCATTAATAAGGCTAACTCGGGCTAGATGGCGCTGTGTGAATGTCAGTAGATATTTATTTTATTTTATTTATTATTATTATTTATTATAATTTATACGACGCTACAGCCTTATAATTTCAATGCCGATTTATTGATATAACTTATAAGGTATAAATTGTTACAACTTACTTAAATTTGGCTTCATTGTTTGTTAAAGGTGAAACATTTAATATTATTTTATTCATTATATTCAATTTATTCTGTTTAAAAATTCAACAGGGTGGTAGTTAGTCCTCTGCTCTGTTATTTAACCGCTGTTGCTTAATAAATGATATCGATATGCTTTAACTAATATATGAATTGTGGTAGTTATCACCACGTTGCTAGATTTTTGTGGGTATGACGGAAAATCACTTGGAGTATTGCTGGGTTTTACTTTCTGAAAGATACAAGTGCATTTTATCGAGTATAATCATTGAACATTGGTGCCAAATGCAGGCCCTGGAAGACAATTTGCGGAATCGTCTTGCTACTCCTTCGTCATTGGTACCATCAAAAACTAAAACTTTATACAAGAATTGGAGAAGATTTATGGGCACACAGGTAAGTGATCGTGGCAAGGTTACAATTTGGCCATTCTATTACTATAAAAATGTTACTGTAGATAAGGCCTACATGATAATGGTCAATTCGAACCTGGGGGGTTACCGTCATAGCTTAAAACAGTATTACAATAATATTACTTCGGTTTTTCTGCTACAAAAATGCTGACGTATCATTATAACACTACTAGACTATTTTAGGAGTTTGCGGTAATCTCCCTGAACTCCGCGTAGTACGAGTATATTCTATTACATACGCGTAATAAAAGAGTAATCTAACGCGGTAATTTTCACTACCACTTCAGTTTGTGATAGAAACTAAACTAAGCATTTTAAATATATTAATTAATTACATAACATTTTTATTAGGTGGTAGACTCTGTAATAACTCATCTAGGTAGGTGAAATAAAAGTCTTATGTTCTAGAATATTATGTAATTTGTACTTTTGGCAACTAATATAAACGAATTTGATTGATCAAAGGGTACCTTGTTCAGCTGTAAATTATTAGTTTATATGATGAACTTGTTAAGGGCATTTTAATGTTCATTTTCATTCATTCATTTTGCCCCACTTTTCCCTCAGGCACTGTCTCAGAGAAGGCTGAGATTGAGACGATTGAGACAATAAAAAATATTTTTTAATTGTACACAATATTTAAATATAAACCTTCTTTCTTTCAGCAAAACAAACCGTCTGTTAAAGTCTTTGGCTTTATAAATTTCGCTTCATGTAAAAAAATAGTGGAAGGAGCCCTACCTTCTCGCTATAAAATCAGTGAGTTGAAATTTAACATAAAATTATTTGACTTATTTAACTATGGAAAAAGTTCAAAGCTTCTCATCGTATGGAACGAATTGAAATCAATTGAATCATTCTTATACAAATAACTTTTGGTGATCACTTATAAAAACGATGATTTTTTTAAATAGCTTTCGAAATTCTTTTTTTTTTTTTTCAGAAAATGGTGAAGTTGCTTGTTATTCGAGCGAAGAACATTTTTTGACTGATGTAAGTGTGCCTTATGCCTTGTGCCAAACTATGGCTATTATTGGAGTTTACGTCACACGTAGAACACAACCTCTCCTTAGGGCACTTTAATGAGTAGATGTGATACGCTTACGCTTGATTTCAGAATTATAAACAAGGCATGATTGTTAATCATTAATTACGAGCGATCCTTCCCAACCACTTTTTCAAACGGAGAAACGGATCGTAGTAGCGTTTTCTTCACTTATGCGTTATTCATCAATCGAATCTTCACTCTCGAATTTCTTCTAGGTCAGCAGTGCCCTTCACGGGCTTCCACTAACTGAGCGAGTCAAGCGAAATCGTTTTACATCACCCTTCCTACTAGACTGATGACGTCCGATAACAAATGGCGTCGGCCGCGTGAAGACCGGCTCCTGTCAATTGCACTAGATCAGATAACACTCCTTTTAATGGAATCGAATATTGTGCAGAATGGATTCAGCCTTACAGGCTCGCCGCAGTTTTCCGAGAGGGTACCACCAACTTTACAATTTCAGAACAGCTGTGACGTGGTAGATTTTTATATTAATAAATGGAACGCGATACAACATAATATTGTCTTAAATCTATATATAGAAGTTTGATAAAATTAAATAGTGAGTTAGTAAAATGTCATTAATGGATAAATAGTAAAATTTTAGCCTTTGGAATCCACGCACAAAATATTCCCCTAAAAATCCCTAGTTTTAGTTTTTTTTATTCATAATTAGCTTGCTCTTGAGCACAGACTAGTCTAATGAAAGAGACCTAATCGAGATTAATAGCCCAAAAAAAGCTTACTCGTCTTTTTGAATGCCACAGGAATATATGAAAGAACTGCTTTCTTTTCTTTTTTTTTTTTCTCTTTTTTTGAACTTTTGTCGCTCACTTGGTTCCGCGGGAGGAGTCCTCCCTACACGGCACGCTTTTTCGACCCAAAACCATCTACGTGTGACTGTTTAAGTCCCGATTAAGTCTTCACTACAATATATCATTTTGTGCGGTTTTCGGGACTTCTGATAGCACCTGATGGCGAACTAAGTGCGCCCCAATATTGGTCTTGTTACCATATTCTCTGTCGACATTCGCGACTTGAAGATGAATAACTCTGTTTTAAGTAAATTATATGTAATTTTCATTTGTAGAAGATTCTGGCGCCAGCCGTCCCGCGGGCCCGTCTTTTTTTTTGTTTCTTTTTTCCATTTTGCGGGAGGTCGGTAGGCCGTTGTTCGAGCAGGTGGGTGCGGGGTATGTTATAGGTCTGGTTAGGGTGGTCTCAGGGAAAAGGAAAGAAGGTAGACAGGAGAGGTGCTGGGGTCTTATCTGCGACGGGAAATTGTCAAGTCATTTGGTAGCTGTAACGGTAGGGGGCGCCCAATGCGATGGTGACCACGTTGGCGTCGGTGAAATGAGTTGTTATTGCAGTTGGATCGCTGATAACTTACCGTGAGTTTGAATAATCTGTTGTTTTCTGTTCCACTTCGTATCTCTAAACTACTTGAATTGCGCTACTACATTAAGTGACAGTGATGCATTGCTACTCAGTCTTTAAAGAAACAAAGAATATAAGAATAAGAAAAACAAAAGAATATAAAATTCTTCATGTTAGTTTGTGTTATTGAGTTATAATCATTGCTTGATCCGTAAGTTACGAGTTCCAAAGCTCACGGGGTACGTGTCGTGAGCCCATCTATCGCTTTTTTTTATTAAAATAATTTAATTGTCGTGATGAATGGAGCTTGCTTCGGCCGTTACGCGCAATTGCCATTATTTTAAACAATTTCTACAACCTTTATTCAAAAACAAATTACTGGAAATCCATACAAATGAAATTGCAGTTATTATATACTCATAAGTAACTTTATTTCCTTTCGTAGCTCATAATCATATTTAAATATCTGAGTGTTGAAAGAAAAAAAACATTTATTCGGATTTTCCTAACGTGCAAAAAAGATAAGCTCTGAGAGATATATGCACACTATCTGAAGGAAAGGAGGATCATGGCGATCACAATTATTAAGATATGAGGTCTGTGAAATCCTTTTATATATTGTGCTGAGATCTCGCTCTCACTCCACTGTGGCGCACGGCCTCGCGCTCTCCGCCGAGTATTGAGTGTGAGTGCGCACTAGGGAACTGCGTAGGTATGTAGGATATACCCCCGCCACGAGGCGCCATTGTTGATATCATGTTGCGATTGGTTGCGACTCTGAGATGATCAGAATCTGAGCCTGGAGAGCTGCATGGTTCTTTCAAATAGGTTGTTCATAAGAGTTTGTTCTTAAAATATGTTAATTTTTATACAATTGTAATGTTGTAAACATTAGTATCAGTTAGCTGCTCTAGCTGGGTGTATAGCTGATACTCTTTACAGTATGTATATATATATGAGCTAGTGTGACAGATCGCTCTCGCACTGTGTGCTAGGAACCACTGGGTTCGGGTTCTATCTACGGGGCAGAAGAGAGATGACACTACACGTATTTCGCACATGCACTTGATATCTGAGCGGATGAAGAGATATCATGATACTTGTTATCATTTATGCGAACTATGGTTCGGCGAGGTATTATAAACACAAGTATTGCGGGCATTCGTTATAGTTCGTCACTCTCTCTCACGCTCACCCCATTGAGTCTAGTATTACGGGGGCCCCCTAAGTGCCTGCTTTATTGTAGAGCAGGCGGAGGTTGGCGCAGTGTTAATCTCATATGATATGAGAAGTCTCACGATATAACCCGTAAAGAGTTACGGGTTCAACGCACAACATTTGAATAACTTCGTAGCTGTGCATGTTTCCTCTAGATATTTTACATCACCATAAGAGCGTCGCATAAGCGTACATATAATTTCGAAAAGACATTGATTTGTGGTGGGATTTGAATCTTCTTCCTTCAAATCGAAGGCCAACAATTCCTAGCACTCCATCGAAAAGCTTCATCAATGAGAGAGAGTGCTCTGAGCATGGTAGATTGAGAGAGTGTGAACGGCGGAGAGTTATTGGTGATAGCAAGGGGATATTAGGAGATTGAGATTTCAGTAATAAGGAAGTAGTCTGCTTGCGCTCTCCACGAGGTTTACTCTTACTAAAATCATGGGCTGCCCGTACACAAGTTGTCTTTATTCTCTTAGTAATATTGTGAGCTATCAATGTTCATGTAATAAACAGAATAATTAATAAAGAAACAGTAATAAAAAATATTTAACAATAAATTTTACTAATATTACCTAACACAAATAATTCCATACGAATATTTGTAATCTGGCTTTATGTTTCAAAGCTATAGGCTCCAACTATTTCACGTAATTGTTATAAGCTTATACAATCCCGCCCTAATATGATGCCAACGTTAAAGCTTTTATAAAGTCATCCCGGATTATTAAATTCCATCATCCAACAACAGTGATTTTGTTTACGTACGAAATACCGTACCCCTTCGGGATTTTGTGATCTAACGGGGCGGATGTATCGTAGAATGATCGTTAATTTCAATATGGGTTGTATCGATCTTTGAGGTTTAGATTCTGAAATAGTAGCAATGAATAAGTGGCAAAGATACTAAAATATAATTTTGTTATTTATGTGCGAGATGCATAATATTGATATTCTATTATAGTTAGACAAAATAAATAAACTGAGCTTTCTTAGATCTTAAGTAATTTATCATATCAATCAAATATAATTGTCACAGTAAATTATTATTCATAATCAAAATATACTGAAATGAGTTTCATAATAAGCAGAATAAACAATAATTTTTTAGGGTGCAAATGAAATACATGTGAAGATTTATCACTTAAATATTCATAAGATATAGTTCGCTCCTAAATAATTATCTTATAGATTTTATTCCAAATAATATCTATAAGGTATTTATTTGGCATCCAATAACTCCGTTGTCAATTCAGTCACATAATGTGTTTAAACTTGAGGATACTATATTCTGATTTACCACTGTGTAGCAGAAACTTGTGTAGTGCAAGCAATCAATTCAGTTTTCCCGGTTTTCACGACTAATTTGATGATTCGAGAAATGGCAGCCCAATCATGTGGGTATTGCGATTGAGCCAAATATTAATGTCATGGTTCATATCCGGTGTCACGTTAGCCGAAACAAACTTTTTGCTTAAAGTTTAATGAAATAATTTCAGCATTAAGAACACTGTTCATTTGCTTTTTATGCTGTCAATTTTTTGAGATTATAACAACGTAGACGGCCCAAATCATGTAATGTAATCGTATATATTAGAATTTAAAATAAGGACTACGAAAATTTCAAGTGCATATGAAAGAATTGTATAATATAAATTCATAATCTTATAATTAATATGAATTTTGTGATTAGATGAAATTGCTCATTTATTACATTGTTGACGTTTAAAAAGATAAATAGATAGTTTAGATAGCTCTTAGTCTAACTTTTTTTACAAAGCCAAGTAATAAATATAAGTACCAGTGGATTGCAGTTGGAGCAGTAAATCATGTATAAGGTATATTGTTTGAAGATAAAAGAGAAGAAGTATTCCTTGCTAGTAGAATTGAAACTATAACGGCTAACGCATTTGGTTAGATCGGCAAGTAAGCAATTGTCGCGATGTTCAATCATCGGAAAAGTATTAACTTGAGATTTTAGAGCCAACACTAGTTATATTAGAGTGTAGTTCGCAATGCAGTTGCTAGCTTGTGAAGTATGTGTATGTGTGTGGAATTTTTCTGGGATGCAGGTTAATCTCATGTAGAATTCGTCCTTCTGAACAGTGAACCAATTTTCTTCCCTTTATGCCCCGCTGACGCTGCCAGACGAGTGTAGCGTTTTATGGTCCTCAGCCAGACATAACGATTTTCGTTTGCATTATAGTGTGTTCTCATTTCAAATTACTTGTTTACAAAATTGGTGTGATAAATGTAATTAACAAAGTTCAATATTTATAAAGGTCGTTACAACATAACTTTCAGAATAGGCCCCTGGCTTATCTTATCCTACTGATGGCGTCAGTTATTAGATGTTTTGTTTCTGACTCCCGTTTCCGGTTTGCTGACTGTTATGCTTGCCATGCTAGTTTTTATTCCCTTTGCTTTTATGGGATTCACTTCTCCAATTAAAAACTATTTATGTCGTCGTTAACTGTCGCTATAAAGTCCTGTCGCGTCAAGCACCATTTCAAATAGAGATATTACATGACAGAGAATAGAGTTCTTTTACGATTTGCAATCTATCAAAATGACCTTAACCTCAATCCATGTTTTTATTTTGCCATCATAGACCATAATACCTTCGACTTGTAGTTTTTGAATTTAAAGTTATGTTCCTGACAGGATGACGTCCAGTTGACGGATATTTCAATGTTTAAAGTATTTTCAAAAACGCGAAAGCGCTTACTAAAGAAAGATTTAAAAAAGCGAATTATTTTTAGGTGCTCCTTAATGTTATCGACTATGTATACTTATAATGTTTCGAGGAGTCCTGCGGTATCGTAAGGAATCGTTTCGGTTTTTTTTATTTATAATAGGGTATTTAGGGACCGACGACTTGCGGAAGGTCGCTGAATGAGAAAAACGGAGACGGGATATCTGGCGCAAATGGGGAGACCTATGTCAGCAGTGGACTGCAATAGGTTGAAGAGAAGAATAGGGTTTTGGATACGATTTTTACTAGCCTTGCATTTTTTGCTACTTTACCTGACTTTGGAATTAATGTGATCAGTGTTGGCGAACTATCGATAGATAACCTCGAAAATCAACTATACTCGTACTATCGATACGTTCTATAGTATTGCAGTGTACCGATACTATTGTGCTAAACTATCGATAGGCCTAGTCAATTGGTCTCCATCAAAGCCGCTCTGTCATGGTCAGGCGTATCTCTTACCATCGGGTTAATGTCTTGACCGTTCTTTTAACTTTATTTTTATACTGTTTACTTTTTTTCATACCTATAATAACCCATGTACTTTAAATACAAAAATAAATGGTAGCAAACCTATACACATTTACTAAAAAAATGTATCTTTCCCTCCAAAAACGCTGTAAGTTTTCAAAATGAATCCCATTTCACTAATAATAAAAAAACAGAATTGTGTTTGTGTTATTTCCACACAATCCCAAGGGAAATGGCTTGGAGGGAACACCATAATCTAATCACCAGATGTTTGTTTTTAGGGAGATGGTGCTGGCAGGATGTTTAACTTAAACATATTTCGGAAATAGAATATTATATTGAATGAACATTTATTTTTATTTGGAAACCTTATAGTATGTTTATAACTAACAGTATGACTACAGTAACAAATTTATACACAGTTATTATGCTTTCGCATATAAATATCTGTACCTATGCTTATTTGTGATTAAAAAAATATTAACAACTTCGGTATTATAAATACAATTTCATAAATTATATCAAATTCAGGCCTTCGTTCAGCAGTGGACGTTTTAGGCTGTAATGATCATGATGATAAAATTATCACTGCTTAATAACTATTTTAATAATCAGACTTAAAATAATGGTAAGTAATGTAACAGTTTTTGTTAAGTAAGGACTTAAAAGCTGTTAAAGCTTTTGCGATTTGGTTTGTTGTATAGTGTGATAAAACAAACCAAATCGTAAAAGGATAACTTATCTTTTTATCGTAACGTCAAACTTTTTAAACCATTATAATCCAAGAAGTAATCATATATATTACACTTCAATCAAATTATTAAACTAAAAATATAATTATCAAAAGAAGTCCTTTTAGGCAAGGTTTCGCAAATACTGGCAGCGTCCCTTTGGACATTTAAAACCAAATTGGATCTACCAAAATATGTTAAAACAATAACATCCAATATAATTCTGCCACACATAACATTGAACACAGGTATTTAAATAAAAATTATGAAAACACGGAAATACATGGGCTCAAGAAAGATTGAATACTAATTCCTACGCTGGGTAATCAATGTTGAGTATTTTATAAACAATGTTTTATGTATGAATAGAAGCAGAAGTATCCTTACATAAAATATTTTCACATTAACAGTATTTGTACTCGTAAGATTTCGATATTGATCTTGATTATTTATTTATATATTTGCAGGGGCGGTGGTACTGATATGAATTGCTGTAAAGACTGTTGCGACGTAAACAAACTGACAGAAGAATCATCGAAGACAATGTTTCGAAGTCATAATAAATCCATACTAATATTATAAATGTGAAAATGTGTCTGTTTGGCCGTCTTTCACGGGCGACGAATTGACGTTGATTTTTTGATTAAGATAGTTGAAAAGATAAAGAGTGTACCGGCTACTTTTTCAAATTTAACGCCCCGCCCTTTCTCCACTTTCTTAAAAGAAAGAAAGTCTCTTTTCTTGTGTGGTGCATTCCTCATTTTTTTAGATGGTACGCGGATAATTGTCACCAACAAAAACAAAAATTTATATATTTATTTTTGGAAAACTGTCCCCAAATGCGTTTGTATCAAAGGCAGTCCATAGTTTTACTTATAATTTTACTGTGGTAGTAGGAAACATGCTAATTCCTCTCCTACAAGTATGTATTAGTATTTACAAGTGGTATGTACTCTACTCACAATGAACATGAGAGAATAATAGTGTAGTTCGTAAATTTAATATAGTTTATTTGTGTAGGCGAATCATTGTAATATTTTCTAAGAAGAAGAAGAAGAAATAAGTGGAAATCTGGGGTACATAATTTAATTGCTAACATTATGAGAAAATACAAGAGCAAAATAGCTTCTTATGACCTCTTATGTAGCATTGTTGAGTTTAAGTCATTAGTTTGACCTAAGCTTACGTACAATATTCCCTGTTCTTTCCTGAAGTAAGTAATTTTGATTTTAAAGACATATTATTAACTAGGTAATAGTATCGTTTATCTCAAGCATTTTGTTTTACACTGACCTATTGTGACCAAAAACATGTATATAGCAACAGAATGGGCTATCACGACGGATCTCGTGACGTTTAGCAATGTATATTCTATTCTATCAAATAATAATTTATACCACCGTAGAACTTTCTTGATATAACTGTGAGATATTCCACCGCAGTAAAACGTAAAGCATAGCTCACGGGACGTAAGCAACGCACCGCGCTGCACTACTTTTGTTTTCGAAAACAAAAATATTTTTCTGAAATGAAAGTAGATTAAGGTGTTCCTTGTTATATCAGCTACCTGCCAAAAAATGTTATGTCAAAATCGATCCTGCCATTTCAGAGATTACCCGGAACGAACAGATAGACAGACAAATTGTAAAAATGATATGTACCATTGCAATATTACAAACATACATTCCAATTTCATTGATATGTATAGATATAAGTATGATCGTACACAAACATTGGTGAACCATATTAAAGGGAAAAGATATCAAATCATCATCGAATTCTACTTGTAAGAAAACCAAAAGTAGATTTATCGCCACTAGACTTTCGTATCATTCAAAGTAATGCTTTATACATTTAATTTTACTAACAAAACAATGCATATACAAACTTGCATGCTATTTAACGAGCGAGTCCCTCAAGATAATGGGGGTTCTGGTGTTCCGCCATGTAATACGTTAACAATACAAGGGGAATCCGATTAGGACACAAAACGTGATATTTACAATATAATTTCACCAAACACTAGTTAATAGAGCTGTGGAAGCGTTTCCGTAATATCTTGTTTGATCACCACCTTATGTCATGCGTTATACTCGTATTGGTGTTACATAATACATCTAGCTTAGAAGGACAACGGTCTAGTTCGTTACCAACTTTTTTCTGTCATAAGTTAACCTGGTGGTGGTCACTTGGTGGTAAGTCATACGCCTGACCTCGTTAGTAGCAGTGTTGAAGGAACACATTTAAGTCATTCGGGTATAGATGTCTTAAACCCGATAATTTTATATTTTATTTCAAAACTTACAATTTAAATTATCAGCCAAAATGCACATGTAGTTTGTCGACAGCAGTTCTCGCTAACTCTCAGAAAGAAGATTATGTGCTTATCTCAACTTAACTTATGGTTGTCCCTAGCACGGCGTTATCGGAAGGCACGTTAGCCATCGGTTCCCCCGGGAGGATATAGACCGTGGGAGTGTAATATATATATATGAGGAATCGCGCTTATATGACGCGGCAATCGTCTGGCAGGGTGGACGGCTCTCACCGGAGAGAGATGAGGACTCAATCACTCGTATGTATATGCTGTCAGCCGCTGTGCAATGGACGGTGATCGATTCGCACCACGATATAGGCCTCACGCACACGCATGATAAATTACACTCACTAGCCTACATCTCCGTGTGCACATGCTATTTCTTATACGTCGAGGATATATATGAGTCCATAAGGGACAGAAAACTCTAGCAGCTAGTCAACTAACTCAATATGGTTATATATACTGACTGTTTATATATATATTGGAGGTCGAGCGGTTCTAGATGTAGACGACTGATCGGAGGGAATTCACACTTTCACTAGTCAGAGCCTATCTCTCTGGCGATAAACATCAAGTTTATGATCGAGTCTGATCGATGAGAAAGTATTTCATTAGTGGGTCGTGAGATTAAATTATAGCCTCCTGCTACTCCACGATCCTGGTTTGTCATCAATCATGTGTAGGTGGCACGCTATGAGTCTACGACAGGTTCTGATGGCAACGTCCCCAACGCGAGGACACGAGCCTACCCGTATCGGTGATTAGGGCCTTAGTCAGTACCGACGCGGGGGGTGCTCTAGTGCGTGGACGAAGGACTCAAACAATGAAAGACAACCAACCTTCGAATTCTCTGTCGAGGCGTGCATGAAGGTTTCTCACGATGTTTTCCTTCACCGTAAGAGTGCGTCGGATAACGCTACATATATTTTCCGAAAATTCGATAAATACATTGGTAGTGTCGGGATTTGAACCTCAGCACCTCCGGTAGGAACGACAGTCCACACCACTGAGCCACTGACGCTCTCAGTTCCGATGCATGCTATAAATGCAATTGCATTGCAAATTCTGTAAAAAACAATAGGAACTGAAAAATAACTAAGACCATAGTTTTCTTTACATTGTGACTCAACCAAGCTTTCGTACATTGCACTGAGACTTTAATAGGCCATTCTCAATACGCTGGTTTCACTACGTTAAGGTTCGTATACAGGGGTATCAAAAGATTATCTAGCAACAATATATGGGCTACTAACTATGCAGGGCTGCTTCAAGAATATATTTTTGAGCACCGTAAGTTCAAAAATTTTATTTTCATATCCCAAAAGTACCTATAGTACCATTATTTGTAACAAGACTTTATTAATTAAATTAAAAGTACTACTTAAGTAGGTCTTTGCTAATAAGGGTCCTTATTTTTATTTTTTATACAGTTAGTATACTATAAATCCTATAATATCCAATAATTTGTACTTAAAAGAGATCGTTATGATAAATACCTTACAAGTAAAATTATGAAAAATATTTTAAGCACAAATTCGGAATACAATATACCCATTAAAAGCAATGTAAGCGCTATCTTCAGATTTAAGCTGAAACCGAATATTAATGTTCATGATATAAACACATAATATTTGTTTGCAAATTTGAACTCCGTGTTCAGTATTAAGCTTAATTGTATGAAGATGAATTTGTTGCACTGCATTGATAAAATGCAATAGTTCGGAGCACAACAACACAACCTAAATCAGTTATATTATAAACTATAAAACAATTTAAAATTAGTCATAATAAAAGTTGAACCAGCTTTTTATGAGACAAAGTCGACACCAAAGTTTTTAAGATACAAAGTCTACAATAAAACGGTTAGGCCGCTCAAATAAATGAATTATACAAACACAACATGTACCTAGATTACAATGTAAGAAATGTGCAGGAAACAAAATTTAATACACACAGCTACAGGCTTTAACATTTTGCTATTTTAGCTCTTAATGATCGTGGAAAAGTTTTCTTTAACGGCGTAAAATATTGCTAACCCTAATTTGAGGGATATTTGTGGGTACAGTTCCCGTTAATCCGAGACCAGTTCCCCTCACAATATACCGATTTTACGCTTGGTGCAGTATTAGAAGTACTAGTAGTTAACGTTACCTACAGGTACCCTTAGTAAACGTCAGTAAAAGAACCGGTTCCTGGATCCTTGCAAATCTTTACGAATCCAGTGCTTAAAGATGGAACAGGATGGCTGGTCCTTGATTACCTTCAAGATGCCGCTGGTACTATTCCCAATTCTAGCAAGCATTGAAGCTGTTCGCTTCCGTATGATAGCGTGAAAGCTATCTTGTGTAAACATAGTTTTGTATTCATTGTGACAAATTTATGCCAAGCATATTATTACATATTTTCTTAGCTAATGCTCGTATATGGCTTATGTCAAGTTTCTTTTAAAAGATCTTTGCAATTTGTGAGCATGTGGGCACACTAAGTTATATTAACAAAATAAGTTATAGGCACACTAATTTGTAATAACAGATTCAATTTTTTTATTCAGACTTATTAAGCTTATTATCGATTTTGGTGTGTCAATAGATTACAAACACATGGACTTGGGTATAAACTAAACACAACTTTACCCTGGTCTGGTAAAGTTCTATCTGAAGCATACTCCTCAGCAAAACAATCTTCTATCCTTACGTCTTTTCGGTGGCCTTCTTACGCTTCGCTGTTGGTTTTGGTCTTTATTCGAGAACTTTTTGGTCCCAACGGTCATAAAATTGTACACATACCGTGCCAATTGCCACTTCAGCTAGGTTGGGTGAATAGGTGGATGACCTTCGTACGCCCACTTCTGATTAGACCGCGTGCAAAACCACAAGTATGTGCTTTTATACGCTATTTTTTTCAAACTACACAACGAATTTTGTAAAAGCAAGATAATTTATCCAAGGATTAACATTATTAACCACAGTAGTTAGAACTTTTAAACATCGTGAACTTCGACGAGCAAAGGGAAGCTATTTTGAAAACTTTGTATTTTTAGACACCCCTCGAGGCTGTTCTGCTTCGATATCGTTCATTTTGTGTAGACATAACCTTGATATCTTTCCCCCACGAAGTATAAATAAGGTCAACGCTCTTTGTAAGCTGTGTAACGCAAAATACCAATCCGTTGTCAAGGCGAGGTGGCTTTCTCACCAAGAGCCGCTGTAAATTTGAATTTAGAATCTACGTGAAAAATATTTGTGTTTTAGTTTATTATTAAATTAATTAAATTTAAAATAATCTCGACATTTCAGAGATGTTGCAACAATTGTGAGTTGCCCTGTAACAATTTAAGTTTCAGTTCTTATTTTAAAGAACTTTGCTTAACCCAGAAGCCAAAACTCTACAATCATCGTTCGACAAGTCGTTTCTAAACAGTTCCATAGTTGTTTCACTAAATTTTGATTTTGTTACAAAGCGTCTGGGTGTAACAGCATCCCCTGCTTTGTAAAGCGAGTGCCTGATAATGGTTAAAGTTTGCAACTAGCTCGCGTTCAATACGGAAAGTTGCTGTTAACACGAAGTATTTTTACAATCTACGTACACCAGTATCGCCTGTATCGTTTAAATTCCCAGGCTTTTTTTATATATAAAAGTCGCTGGTTAAAGTTCAACGTGGGCTGCACAAGCTCGGGGCTCAACGATTTTTAAACTGCTATTAAGCTATTTGAACCGGGTATGTGATCGGAAACAAAGACGCATTGAAAATTTAATTTCTTAGTAATGAGAAGTTTTATAAGCATTTTGAAACTGAATGATATTAAATATTGAAATTTCAAAATGGCAATAGGTGGACTAATGGCCTTCCCAATGACTTTAATGTAGTTTTGAACGTCAACCCATCCTTCTCATTTAGAGAGTTAGCGTTCTGCCTCTGGCGATCATTGGCCGATCGTGGCAGAGAACGTGCTACGTGCAAGTGAATTTTAATTCATAATTCCTGCATGTAAGAATCAAGAATATAAATCCAGAAAATCAAAGCTGGCAAAGTTAATGTGAATATTTAGAAATATGTATATTAAGTAAAAATTTTTTACAAATTGCTTAAGGTTTTTCATGGACTGCATAGTTGATATTATGATAACTTGTTTATAATCATGAATAAAAATCATGAGTAAATAATCGATTTTTAACAAATTGCTTAAGGTCTTTCATGGACTGCATAGTTGATATTATGATAACTTGTTTATAATCATGAATAAAAATCATGAGTAAAAATGATTTATAACCTCCAGGATAGTGTATACTTAAGAAAACCTTTTGAATAGATACACGATTTTAAGTTTATAGGTTATCAAATATCATGTATAGTTGATTTTTTTAACGTAATAAAATTAATTTTGTGAACTAAACTATTACTAACTAGCTAGATGCCGCTGTGTGAATGCCTGTGGATATTTATCATCTATTTATTTATTTCCTTTTTTTCTGGAACATCCCTCGAACATCCAAAACATTTAACAAACAATAATACTATGGTACAGTCCGCATTACGCAAGTTCAGCAACACTGATTAACCGACAGTTTCTAAGTGCTCCCTAACCCGCAGTCCATTCATCACATTATCTCAAGGCGGTGATCCAGCCTCAAGTAATCTAAACACAAACTCAATCCTGACCACGACGAAGTCCGTGCCAGACCATTAATCGGTTGAATGTTTGCTTTGCGCCTCCTAATGGCGTCGGCTTGCAATATATCGCCCGCCAAGCTTTTATTGCACGCCGAGATTATTTAAACGGCCGGGAATGGCAATAATTTGCAAGTACACTCGACCTCCTCGAAACACTCCGTCCGCAGTAACGAGACAGTGCTCCATAACTTTAATCTAGGATTTAGATAGTTGCTGTTCACGGCTGGACATTATAAAGGTTGTTTACTGGGTTGTTAAGCTAGAACATCCGATATACTGTTACGGTTACCAAATTAGCGATGCCTATTTTAGTTTAACTTTTAATTATCTCTCTTAAACCTATCTCAGTCTACTGTTGGACATAGGTCTCCCCATTTTTCTCCAGATATCCCGGTTGTCCACTTTTCTCATCTTCCACCGGCGACTTTTCCCAAGTAGTTGGTCCATCGGGCCGGAGGGCGACCTACGCTACGCTTGCCAAGACGCGGTCTCCACTCCAGAACTCATCGTCTAAATTATCTAAGATTTTGTAACTTAGATCATAATATACTCATTATTTAGTAAATCAAATCTTATTAAATTATTTTGAATTTACTGATTGTTATTTATTTATTAATTTTTAATTATTTATAAATATAAAGTTCGAGTGAAATATAGGGATTCCTTAAAAAAAATAGCTTACACGTGGCCGTATAAGCTATTTTTCGGGAACGTGTCGAAATTATTGATTGAAATTAAAACACTCATAAGATCTTTATTTTTTATGTCATAAGTGAAAGGGATGGTCTGTTAACTCATGAAGTGGTAAGTGATACGCCTGACCATGTCAGATGCAGTGTTGAAGGTAATTATTAACACAATCAGTCATCAGGTATCTTGCGTCAATGTAAAACATTCCTATTTCACGGGACGATATCTAGCACTGCGGTAGTAACTAGACGACTCAGAACTGAGTCTTAGAACTAGTAGTTCTTTATTCAAAGTTAGTTTCACTTAGTGAAAGAAAAATCCACACCCAATAGAAAATCTGATTCCGACACCACGTCCATATCAGCACCGTCCATATTACCGTCCATAACACCATCTTAACCCTTTGACCGCCAATAACGCCTTAAGGCGCCAGTCACAATGGATTTTCTATTGTGTCTAGATTCCCGGCGTTCAATGGGTTAATTAATGAAATTTATGCTTCAGTTAAAATTTCTGTTCAATTAACAGACACAAAGCTGAGGACTGAGATATCTGGCGCAAAATGGGGGAGTCCAATGTCCACCAGTGGATTACGATAGGTTAAAGAGAACAGACTCAACTTGCAAAGTGATTAACTATCTACATGACTCGATCGCTGCAACTTAAGCTGTTTGTTTAAACAGTAATTGCCTTATGATTCGTAAAATACACGTGATCTATCTAAATAGGGTTGACTAAATTAACCGCAGGCTAAATATCCGAAATACGTCCATATCAATCAACTAAGCAAATTATTGCTGGCATTTTTCGATGCAAAATATTGTTAGTTCAACCAACAAGATAGAAGACATATATAATTATGTGAACCGTATTTCTAGCATAGCATAGCGTATAAATTAAATAAACAGGTTTGTCTGCTTTATTTGAAACAATGAATTGGTTAATTTGCATTCAGTAGTGTACATACTTAGCATTATATGTATAATAAATGAATCTTTCAATACCAAAATGCCTTTATTTAATTTAGGTCCACAAGGAGCACTTATGATTGTCAAATGAAGTTACCAATGATTCGGACTATAGATACTGAAAAGAACCCAGGGATAAAATCAGAAGTTACTGTTAAAAACATGAATTTGTTTAGCATTATATTATTTATAATCAAAATAATTTAAATGATGCAAATCAAATTTTTAATTAGCGATATTTAATTGACCATATTTATCAATTTAACAATTGTGTAGATGAAGGTATTTTTCCAAATTTTATGAAGTACAGTAAATTAATCCCATTATTTAAAGCAGGTGACAAAAGCAATCCATCAAATTTTAGACCCATTTCGATCCTACCAACATTAAGTAAAATTTACGAGAAAATTATTTTTAATCAATTAATTGCTCATTTTAATATGAATAGAATATTACATGTAAAAACAATTTGGCTTTACTAAAAATAAAAATACCACTGATGCTGGGGTCGCACTTATCAAACACATATTTGACGCCTGGGAGAATAAGCAGGATGCCATTGGAATATTTTGTGATCTATCCAAAGCCTTTGATTGTGTAGATCATGCAACGTTGTTGATTAAGTTGAGACATTACGGTGTATCGGACTGTGCATTAAAACTTTTAGAGTCATATTTGTCCGACAGGATCCAAAAAGTTAATGTTAATGGTAAGAGTTCTCCTGGTGCTGTTCTGCACATGGGGGTACCTCAGGGCTCAATATTGGGTCCTCTTCTTTTTCTAATATATATAAATGATCTTCCTACTATTGTAGTAATATTATGGACGTAGTACTATTTGCTGATGACACATCTTTGATTTTTAACATCAACAGACACATGGAATCATTTGATGAGATGAATAGTTCCCTATCCAAAGTAATGCACTGGTTTACTGTAAATAATCTACTATTAAATACTAAGAAAACCAAATGTGTCAAGTTTAGCATGCCAAATGTAAGGCAAGTAAATTCTAATGTTATTCTTAATAATGAAAAATTAGAAACAGTAAATTCAACTAGATTTTTAGGTATTACTATTGATGCTAAACTGCAGTGGGGACCCCATATTGAAGCACTGGCCGGTAGACTTAGCTCGGCAGCTTATGCTGTTAGGAAATAAGGCTCTTGACTGATGTCGAAACAGCGAGATTGGTATATTTTAGTTATTTTCATAGTATAATGTCATATGGTATATTATTGTGGGGCGCAGCTGCTGACATACATAACATTTTTGTACTACAGAAAGAGCTGTCCGTGCCATTTACAATCTTAGACCACGGGATTCTTTGAAAGAGCTTTTTAAGAAATAAATATATTGACAGTCGCATCACAATATATTTTTGATAATATAATGTACGTACGTAAGAATATCACACTTTTGAAAAAAACAGTGATCATCATAATTTTAACACTAGGAATAAAAACAAACTTGCTGTTCCGAATCTTCGTCTTCACAAAGTAGGGAAATCTTTTGTCGGAAATTGTATAAAGTATTTTAATAAAGTGCCACAAAATATTGTTGATTTGCCCTTGCATAAGTTTAAAGCTTTAATTAAAACTACCTTGTTGAAAAAAGGATATTACACAGTAGATGAATATTTAGCAGACAACATTTTGTGGTGTTAGTCTGCCTGCATTGTGTTCCAGGAGCAGACGCATATAATTGAATTGTATAAATTTGTTATTTGACCAAACTCTGTAAAACCAAGTATTGAAAAGAGTAACCCACGAGTTTCTTGCCGGGATCTTCTCGTTGGATGGCAGCATTCCGAACCGGTGGTAGAGTCATTAGATTTAATAAAAAAATTATATACTGTTTTGACGATTCAAAAGTATCTGTAAAGATTTATTTGAATAAAGCATTTTTCAATTTCAATTTCAATTTCAATTTCAATATATATTTAAAATAAAAATTACAAAAAATATACATGTTATATAGTGTAAGCGTGGAGGTCAACATGAGTTCTTAATTTTGTTAATCATCTATACTATAGCAACCTTTTTTATAATTACGACAGTAATTAATTAAAAGAAATATGGCCGGCTTTCAATGAAAGCATTACTTATTGTTTATTTAATCGGTCTGAATTGTCAAAGTATTGGACTTTTATTTGGTTTATGCAGGTATCTTCATTAAAATTAATATGAAAACCTAATACTTAACTTTTCTTTATTTGTTCTATGAAAAATCTATTTACAGAAAAAATATTGCCAACCAAAAATATATCGTCAAATAAGACACTTATTCATAAATTGATGATGTGGATAATTCGCAAGACAGCGACTGAAAACAGTTTTTCTCTATTGAGTTTCGCGTACTGAGCGTGAGCAAAAACTGACTTCAGATAATGATTAAAAGTACGATTTCAAAATAATTTTACAATGACAAAGACCTACTTATTGCACAGCTTTTCAATATAAATGAAATTATGTTATACATACACAATATCTCCATTCTCTGACAACTTTTAATGTAACGGATATATCTTACTTAATTATTGATTTGACCATAGTTTTTCACTTTCCGAAGGTTATTTTCCGAAGGAATGCACTATTGAAATGCGGACTAGGACTGAACCTAAAACATAGAAATTGGGATTAATTAAAAGCCTACAAAAAACTTAATGATGTTGAATAGAATATTCAGAGTTAAGTTGGTAACTTTACAAAAGTTTGTTACTGTGTTATAAAATAACTTTATACACATACTACACGGGTTATTCTTTAAAAACTTTTTCGCATAATTTATTTAATATATAAAAAAATTACATGTTGTTGCGATTCTATTCATAAAATATACCTACGTATGAGATGATGATATGGATTATTGTTCGAAGATCATAGATACTAAATGAATGAACATAGAAACAGAATTGTAATATAAGACTAAATCTCCATCCTATCTTAAATAACCGTAACGTAATTTAAGCTGATACGGATACCTAACCGAAAAGTGTTGCCCGTTCCTAACAAAACAACCCTTGAATATTTTTGAGATCAGCTGGCTATGGCAGCCCTTAGCTCAACACGCTCTAAGTAGATATTGCTTGAGGCCGGACAAGCTATTTGCTGTTATTGAGCCTTCTACAAGCTTCATATTTTCCCTGCAAATAAAGAAACTATTGGAAAATTATGGGTTTTTGTAATATTCTGATATCAATCTAGCCTTGTTATGGTTTAAGATGTTTGTATGGACTTGATAGTTACATTCGTTGAGCAGCTAATAAACATATTTTGTTAACTATAGAAAGGTGTGTCGCAAATAGTTTAATATGCAAATTATGAACATATTTAATGACTATATGTTTTTCTCTCAGCCTTTATTCATCTTTATGACAATATCTCCAATATTAATAATTATTTAAGCATAGTTTAAAAAAAATTAAAAACTGTACTTGTAGGACAAAAAAATCTTGCAAGCTGATATATATAACTTTTCCTGTTTCATTTTGGTAGAATACCAACAATTGTGATGCTTTGTCGTCTCGTCTCTTTGCTAACGACAATATTTTTGATTCTGGTAATAAATACCAGTAAGAGTGTAATTGTATGATGTAACGCACTTATTTGTTTTGATCAATAGCAGTCGACTGCCAAACACTATCCCCCTTCGAATGTGTAAGTTCCAACAGGGACAACGACCATTATGACCTATAATGGATTGTGTCTAACGTGTTTTGAGGAATATTTTTATATGATGTTTTTTTTTTAATATAGGTAAGTATCCCCAATGAGCGTCGGTGCCTCAATACAGGCTGTTGGTTTCCGATCTGGAGGGTACAGGTTCAAATCCCGCCACGTACCAATGTCTTTTGAATTTTCGAAATTAAATGTATGCTACCGATGCTCTTACGGTAAAGATTGTGAGGAAACCTGAGCACGCCTACGAATTCAAAGGTTATGCGTGAAATCGGCCAATTTGTACTGGGCCCGCGTGGGCGATTAAGGCCTATACTTTCTATACGGGTAGGCTCGGGCTTCTCGATGGAGAAGTATAATGAGCTGATGATGATGACGATCTCCATAAGTTTGAAATCAGTTACAATAGTAAATTTGTCGATAAATATACTATTGTCATACTAAAACGTCAGTCCAACAATTTTTTAGGAAATTATTAAACGAATTGTTTTTTAAGCAAAGGTGTAAGTCATGTAAGCGCGTAACGCATAAGGTATGGCGGCATTGACGCATCCACATGTAAGAATCACCGACGTGTGTTCTTGTTATAAGGCTCAGGTGACCTACTTACAGTAATAGTGTCTTTGTAACGTCTCCAAGGCTTTTCATAAAACCCGAGGCCTTTTGATTGATGTGTTTACCGATACAGGCAATATCCAAACGATCGGACTGTTCAGATTGTAAACACTACTTTAGATCTTACTAAAACGTCAGCATGTTATAGGCCATTTCGATCTGTGCCTAGAGCTAAGAGCTAAAATAATTAATATTTCTCTATGTAAGTACGAGTATATTGGATGCGATTTCAGTGTTCTAAGTTAGTATTTTATACAGAAATCGCGTGATAGTAATCACGTTATGAGGGAATTATGAAAATATTTACCTAAGTCTTCAGTAAGTAGAATTGATAGTAATTATATTTGAAGACTAGCTATGCCCCGCTGTGTTACTCGCTGTATACGATATTCTATCACACCAATGAGCCTCCATCACATTTAATACACGTCAATATTTCATTCATTTAACTTTAAAAGCTACCTATTCGAAGAAAATAAGATATATCTATTGTCAACTTCTACTATTTGCTTGATTTCTTCTTCATTTATCACGCGCAGTCACGACAAGTTCGGGCACCTGTCATTGTCGAATATAACATTATTCTGAGATGAAATATTAATTTTACCCTTTAAATTACTAAACTAAATGTTTAATTTAGAAGGCAACACTCAATTTATCCCATAAGTTACTACTAAAGTTAAATAAAATTGAGTTATATAGAATAGTCATAGATAAAGTCAACACCCTAGTTGTTAAAATCTATTGCTTTCAATAAATATTTATTATTATTTATAATTATATCTTAATAACAGAATTGCCAATTTTCACAGGGATGGCTCAGTTATTAAGGGCTATAAATGTGTAAGTCCACTATAACGACGTATTAATTCATAACAATAGAATAAAAAATCTTGTTCCAAGTATATCGAGCACACAAATGGTTATTGTTACTAAAATTAAGCAAACAAAATACAAATAACTGTATAAGTCACGTAATAACTTAGTTTACGACCGCTTTATTATGAAAAGCAAATCTCAGAATCCTTATTGCATTTGCAGTATAGTCCAATTACATGCAAATTGCTGTGCACTGCGATTTCTGAGAAAGCCACAAAATGAAGCTTTGTTTTAAATGGGACATAATAATTCCACAAACTGCATATAATTGTGAAAACCACAGGGCTAAATTGAAGTTAATTATAACTGATCGATTGCGCCGGGCGTTTTGGTTATTCATTATAATGACGCCGCACTATAATTGTATATAAAACTATATATAGGTTATTTGAAAGAGATACCTACGGACTTGTGATAACTGGCCTATGGTGTCCCATTGCAGGGCTGTGCAGGCCAGGCTATGAACAGTATGGGCCATAACTCACTTCACGGAACCAAAGTACATAGTAGTTCACGACTACCATCTTATAATGGTAGCCGGTATTGGCTTAGCGTGGCTTCCATAGAACGAAGGATTTTGACATTGTTTTCTAATCACCTATCCCATGACGTAGCGTAGGACGTCCTCCGGCCCGGTCGACCGACGATTTCCGAAGTATCGCTGGGAAAGGTGGATGAGAATAGCGGAGGACCGGGATATCTGGCGCAAAATTGGGGAGACCTATGTCTAGCAGTGGAGTGCGACAGGTTGAAGGGAGACCCATCCGATGGCCGAACATTTCGATCTTTATTTATTGACTGATATTTACGAAAATAAAACTCCTTTCAAAACATATTTCTAGCTAGGTAACATACGGGTTAATGCGCTCTTGCAAAATTAATAGAATCCGCCAGTTCATTCGGCGATCGTGTATAAGCTAATTAATTAAAAAGCACCATTAAGTAATTACCTTAAAAGGTTATGAATATTAAAATGGACCAAATATTTTCCTGGCACCTGCAAATTGATGTGCACTGGCCCATGAAATTGAGGCGAACACAAATTAAGCAAATTATTAATGTCGTGCCTCATTGAGCGAGCTAATGGGAGTGTGCCTAGGAGCACCTTATACTGTGTGTCTGGTGTAAGTCGAAACGTGTAATTCATAGAAATATATTCTAATTTAAAACAAGAGGCAATAGGCCTCTCTGATGGAATATCTTGCAATTTTGTATTTATATATGTATATACTTCAGTTTCGTAGGGGTATCCCTGACTAGGCTTAGCTCATATGCATCAATATTGTAATTGAAGAAGTAACGACAGGTTAAGTGTTTGCGTGATCTACGTCCCCTGTTAGTGGATATAACGAAAATCCATCTCCTGACAGTTAAAAGATATTGACATTTTATACTATGACTAAGATAGTAATATGTTTCCAGATCTTTTGTGGATCTTATTTCCATTATTATTTCCATAGTTATACATAGAACTTTTTGGAAAAGTTGGTACAACGCAAAATTAGGTAAATGACATATTTCATAAGTGAAAACAAATAATATTTATTATCATATTTGTTAAAACTGTATTTCTAATCAGGAAAAGTTATTATTTAGTTTAATATTTCAATACATTTATTTAGTTTGTAAATTACCACATAGTAAATAGGTACCGTGGTCAAATATTTATTCCCAGTGGTCTTAAACCGACGCTGCATTTATTTTATTGCTCTTTTGATATTATAGCAATAATAACTCATTCAATTTTAACATCTAAGGAAACCGAGAGGTCTGTTAATTAATTTTTAGTTCAAATTTATACTTCATCAAACAGTTTCTTACTTACAATATTATAATATGTAATATTATTTGTTTATATCACTTTAACAAAATATTAATTTAGAGATTGTGGTACATATTTTATTAAGATGAAAAAAATCTGTCGCCATTATGAGAGGTCCAATATAAATCTTAGAATATTTTATATGAAAAATATTATTGCTGACTGTATTCAGTACTGTTTGTACCGAAAATAATCATAAAGAAAAATAGAGTTCCTCAGAAGCTGTTGTTATCGGATTAGCACTCGTAACCCAATATTCGTCAAGTTTATCGGATTAAAACTAACTAACTTATTTCTATATCTCGTAAAATGTGGAGAATGTCTTTGATTTATTTGATCTGGCTGGAACATGCCTTAAAATTGTGCACGATAATGTTTTTATTATAAAACAAATGACAAGGATTAATGAATTTTTAGCAAGAAAATGACGACTTTAGTTTCATAAATTCCATTTAGTGTTTGTTTTTAGTAACCTATGAAATTAATAATACGTTTAGTAATTAAAGCCTATTTTGAGGATTAAGCATTGGATTCAAATCATTGCTTGGTTCAAACTGTGTATCAGGGGCTCGTACTTATTGGATAGAATAGATACATAGTTATCGTCATTTTTGTACGTTGTTTTCCCAATTTCGAAAAAAAAACGCGATAGAACACATAATTGTCTGAAAATGGAATTCAATTAAAACTTATGACTGTATAAGAAACGACACGATTTTATTATGATAAATTTTGATAAAGCTAAACAAGATTTTTTTTAAGAATATAAAAACTTCATATTGTAGTGTATACGACTGAAACATCTTTGGGTTTGAATCGTTGAACGCATATGAATATACCCAAGATGCTATATCGCATACAGATTGCAATATCCGGGCCTCGCTAAAGCTCTTTGACGACAGCGTTCAAAAGCGATAATGCGAAGCTGAGTGCACACGTGTGCATTTGATCACCGTGTATCATCTGCTTAGATGATATTTGCCACTAATCATGACATTGTAAATAAAAAATAAGTTTCTGTCCCAATTATATAATATTGTTTTATACTATTTTATAATATGAACGGGAAGAACATATGGAGGCTCGCTTGCTTAGTGAAATTTTATTTCAATTCATTAACTTTGTACGTATACAAACTATACTAGAACTATATATTAGGTTGATGAATTATATAAAATTTACAAGGATGGATTAAAGTAAAATGGTTCCGTAAGACCTCTGCATTCATCAATTTCGTAGATTAAAAACGAAGCAACGTTTCGTTTCGAATTTCCGTCTCAAATTGGCATCGAAAAAAATTCACCCGATGCTCACTTAAATTGGCTCGCTCGTCAAAAAGAACAAAACGGGTCATTTCAGCTTTTTAATTAGCCACGGTCGCAGCTTAGGCAAAACGCAGCAACAGAACGCAAACAGACGCGGCTAGATGATAAAAATGTAAATTGACTAAAGGGCGGTTACGGACAGGGAAATCCTACGGATCTTTGTGAGAGTGCGTCCCGTTTTTACTTATGCAAAAGCCAGTGGTGGGAAAAGAAACAAGAATTAATTAGAAAGTTATAATGTTGTACATTTGATATTACTATTTTACTCACTCATATAAAACAATTTAATTAGATTGAGAATATTGTGAATGACTAAGAGTTAATAAAAGGTTTTTATTTTCAGATGATTTGTTCCAGTAACGTGATTCAAATGGAGACGGTACGATTAGCTTAAAACTGTATTTTAAACGAAGTGTTGATACATCTAAATAATTTTACTAAAACAATTAACAATATGATTTATTGACGAGGCGATCTTTTACTACTTTTATTGCTCGCCGGAGTTGAAGTCGCAGAATCGATGACAGTTAGACGAGTTCTGAAGAGGAGACCGCTTCTAGGCAAATGTAGCGTAGGACGCTCTCCGGCCCAATGACCAATTCGCAACCAAGGTATCTGCCACAAAAAGTATTGCACATGGAATTGATTACAATTGGAAACAAACCTTATATTTTTATATAAATAACGTATGTGCTATTTAAATTCTATTTTAACGGTTGTTAGCATTTGCGATCATTTTACATTTCATAACACGTATCATACGTTGTACAATTTGAAAACTTGAGAATTTTAATTACGACACAAAGTAAATATTACATCGATAGTTATTTTATTAAAAACTGAATATTTCCGACTTAAATCTTTTATCTAGCAAGCCTGGGCACAGAAGACTGCGTCGAGTAAACCTTTACATAATTGTGCGCAAAAACGCTTATAAAACGCAATAAATTCGCGCTATAAATATTTTATATTCAAATCCCAGTATGTTTGGAGAGCGCACTTACAAAATATAATTCGATTATTTGAAAATGTTTAGATTGGATGTTACGAAGCTATGTCGTATTTAGTTGATGATTAAAATGATGATAAAAAAATGTTTCTACTGGAGTTTATAGCAAGAAACAAACACTCGGTTCAATATTAGTTATGGGTTTAGAACCATTTAACAAAAATAATACATAATAGCTTAAGAAAAAACTGTTTGCGTAGAGGTTTCATAGCGGCAAGTGCAACGTAGGACCGCAACAATATAGATTGACGTGACAAAAGTCCCAGGCAACCATTTGATTCAATATAGTTCTAAAAATGTTAGATCCGACTGTTGGGTTGATGTTTGGCTACTGGAGATGAAGATATTTGAAGGTGAACAAAATTTGTGTTATATTATGACGGTTTTGTAGAGAAATGGAAGTGACAGATGCTCGTTTACTTATGTCCACAATGTACATTGAATCAAACAAATTCCTAAAAAATAAAATTTTAGTCCCTCTTTTTCAGGGTTCCGTAGTTTATAAGTTCCTATGATAGTTTGTTTACGCAACGAAGACCGTGCTATGCAGAAGGGTTGTTGGTTGAGCAATGTGGATCCTGTACCTTCCTTATTTCTCTCATTATAACAGATATGCTTTTAGTCAAAAATAAATTATTTATATATTTTTCTTCTCCCTTTTGTCCGCTCAAACACTTATCGCAAAAAACCAAATGTGACCATTTACAAAACATGAAGTACGATAACCTTTATACATACCGCAGCAAGAAATATATAATTATATTTTTTTTAGATTTGGCAGTATATAACAGCGACCTCTTCTATGATCACTCAGAGTTTTCAAAACCTATTAATTCAGAAAGTATTTACATCGCACTAGTTTTGTTCAAGTGAAAATGAGTCCACTACCAAAACCGTCCCACGACTAAATTGCCTCGTAAATGTTATTTTAGATTAAAACCACAGCCGATTTTGCTGTTGACCAAAAAATGTAGGTAACAAAGTCGGAATTTCATTTACTCGTCGCACCACACGCCGCATCCTATTTACACTGGTAAACCGGACCGTAGTGATGGGTACCGAATGTGTTGGACAATATGTTATAATCGATGTACCATATCGTTAGTATATTTTTGGTAAATCAGCTTCCACCAGCTACTTTTCGCATATCGTCGTCAGTTCAACGAGCTAGATGATGTCCTCCACTATTTATATTATAACGGCTATATAATAAAACTTGCCTATATTATATAGCAAAAAAATATAAATCTATACAGATATTTTATTTTACTTCAAAATAATGAATGAATCATTTAACCATTTCTATTTACATAAACAAAAAAATATTTTTTACCTATTCGATTGAATTCCGTATTGTTTTGTTATTCTTTTTGACATTTTTAATTAATATTGGCAATCACTTTTATGAGGTACCACCGCAGTGCCGGTCCTGTCGTGAACACTTCTGGATGAGGGTACTGTAGATAGTAAATCTACAGTATCTGTTGTCTCAGGTGTCGGGCACAGTGCGGCATAGATGGGGAATAATGACTGTTTATCTGTTGTTGGTCTCATGCCGCTCTCTTATGTTCATGCAACATCAAACAAATTGCGAATAAGCTAAAAAAAGGAAGAGAGAAAAGAAAGGGGGAAGCTCAAGGACACCGGGAATTTCACTCACTTGAAAAGCGTTAACTTCGGTTTTTATGAAGCCGAGATCCGTCTAATTCCCAAACATAACTCTCTCACACATATCATCTTTTTTATCATTTTGACTTTTAATTTGTCGCATCATTATGATTACGACAGTTCAGTAACCATTTCACCCATCACTAGCCGTAACCAGTTCCGATGTATAAATTGAGTGATCCCAAACCGGGGCGCAAACTTGCCTGGCCGGTTTATTTCGGCGTAAGTAATTCTCTTAAACCTTCACAATTCGTTAACGTGAAAACAAGGTACACAAACAAAAATCCATTTCAAAAAGGATACAACGCCGACTCCATTTATAAACAATTAGGCTGTGTGTTGAAACCCAAAGATGAGGTTTAGAGTCTCTTCCGAAAGTAATTTGAAATTGATTGGATTTGTTTGCTGGCGAATAAGCGAGGTACGATATGTTTTTGTCGGTGGATACAGCAAAGTGGGGAATAAACCCGTTTCCAAAGACGTATTAAACAAAAATTAGATCAGGGTTTATGCGTGCTTGTACATGTTGTACCATTTGTAATAACGAAATGCTGAGCTTTAGCTATTTTGTTTATCTGCTACAACCCACATAAAGTTAAGCACTCTAAAGTTCAGACTACTTTATGAAAAATAGTTCATCCTGTATTTTTATTTTTGCACGTCCTGAATTTTTATGCTTTATTTGATTTCTGACAATTGCACACAGTAAAATCTATATTATATACTCCTGATATAAAGCAATGATTTATCTAAATCGCTGTAGGAATAAAGCATAATGGTTAAGAAGTCGGCGACATCACCAAGGCTTCGGGGTTTAAGTTTGTTTCAGTATTTTCTAAGCTTCAAGTTTACAATTATTGAATCCGTTATTTAGTACCGGTAATACAAGCTCTCAGCTTAAATAAGGGCAAGACGGCAGTATGTTAATGAATGTGATTATATTAATTTAATGTATTAAAATGAAAATGGCCAGCGGTGTAACAAACCATGAGTTAAGCAATAGGCTCTATTGCCTTTTATTACATGTAAAATTTACTTTTATCTCTTTCAGGGAACCGCTTCCTTTTTTATACAGTAAAAAGATATTTGTATACGAGTTATGTGTAGAATAATAAAATAGCTTTGATATAAAAATATATGGATTTTGCTGTACATTTATGACATCCGTTTTCAATATGCTGTGCTTGGCAACGGAAAGTCGTAATATAAGTTCGGTTGCGAAGCAATATAAATTTATTTTGAAAGAGATAATATATATTATTTGTTATAATATATTTATATAATAATTCTTTCCTTTACGCGAATATGATTGATTTTATATTCTGAAACAGTGTCGTTAAAATATAATCTTAATATAATAATTGTAACAAAAGAAATTTATCTAAGAAATCTGTCTTCAAACAAGAAACTATAACGTTTAGTTTAACAAAAAAAAACATCAACAAAAAAAAGAAATCCTTTAATTTTTGTTTGGATGTAATGTTATCTTTAATTAATGCTAAAGTGTGTTAGATTGGAACTTAGTCATTAGATGCAAGATTGTTTTTTTTACCACCTGACATTCACCTGATAGTAAGTGACACGTCTGACCATGATGAAGCGGCATTGATGGCAGCCAAGAACTAATATAAAGTTATTATTCTCCATCAATGCCGCACTGCGTCCGTCACCCAAGATGTTAGGTCTCTTATACCCGGTAATTTTACTAGCTAAAGATTTAAAATAAAGTAAAAGAACACTTTCCAAGAGGTTAAAAGTCTGTTGGATAGTAACTAGTTTTATTTATTTAATAAATTTTATGGGAATATTACAATGAAGTGCAGCCTTTGATGTAAGACAATGTTATACAAGAAAATGTACGCGCGACTCGAACTAGGTTTACTTTAAACTCAATTTATTTAGCCGATGGTGGCATGTGGTACTTTGCGTGCAGGTATTGCTTAAAACTCCAAGTAATATAAATGTAAATTCAGTAAAACAAAGCCAAGGTGGTTGGGATCAAGTAGCAACTTCCACCGTTATTACGTCAGTCTGCGAACCTACTTGGGTATATTCGTAAGTAGGACTATTTAGTCGGGTTACAAAGCTCAGCTTATCGACGCCACTGATATCTTTAGCCTTAACTTGATAACTAAATAATAAACAACGTGATAAAGGATTCACCAATTATAAGCCAAATATCGAATAAAGTAGATAAGTCTACAATAAATTTATTTATTTCATTCATTGTGAGTAAAATGATTCATAAACCTATTATTTTAAACTGGGCTACTATGAGTTAAAATAAATAGAACTTATTACGCGTCGAGATAAGAATAAGTAAATAAAGTAAGGTGTTTAAATATTCGTTTTTTATTATTATTTTCTATTCGTCTCTTATAACTATTGCAGTCCACTGCTGGACACAGGTCTCCCCATTCTGCGCCAGATATCCCGGTCCTCCGCTACCCCATCCAGCCTCCACCAGCGAACTTTTGCAAGTCGTCAGTCCTTTTCGTAATATCTGGCATATAGAATTGAATAAGAGTATAATAACATTAAGTATGAAAAACAACATAATATAAGATTTGTGTAGCCTAAAATCTTAAACGAGATATGAGGCCTTAACTAAAATATTAACTCCTTAGGCAAAATATTATACCAAAGGATCATGAATTTCCAATTTTAGCTTTTTGAGATTTAACATACGTTTTTACTCTCGGCCTAACCCCTTTTTTATCAACATCAAGCTCATTATCATTATAATGATATTTCCCCTCCTAGGGGCACAAGCCTACCCATATAGGTAATAGTACAGGCTTCGACTTCACGCACAACCTTTAAATCTCTTCACAGGCGTGCGCAGATTTCCTCACTAAGTTTTCCTCCACGAAATATCCACTCATATTCACACAGTGCCATCTTGCCCTAAATCAAGCATAAGCCTGTAAATGTCATCATCCTAATAAAGATACATGTATCTTTAATTAGGCCCTCGTAGGATTAAACTTTACAAATTTAAACCATCTTCCCAATACCACAACATAACTGATTAACTTTAAAGTACAATAAATATAGATAATAAATAAATACATTTATTTTCTCTCGCATAGATTAACAATAAACCATAATTTACCCTGCAATATCAGAAACGTAATAAAACTTCCTCCGATTATTCGACACGAAGGCGATTATTTTATATTTTAGTCCCCATTAAACCAGTTACGGGCAGTTTTACACGTATTTGTAAATATGAACAAGCCGGGACGACCGACCAGGACAAAGTCACATAATTAAAAGTGTTTAACGTGTGAGCTTGGAGCGAGCGTTGCACTTTACCTCCTAACAGATGGGCGCGTAGTGTAATTCTCTCTAAAACACCATTTACATGGAACGATTTATAGTTTTTGCTTGTTGCTTTTGAAAATATAGCATATGATTTTGTGAAAACGAATGCCAAGTAGGTGTCAAAAGCCCTTTTTCAATATATTGTATTCGTAAGAAATATTTTATTGATATTAAATTAAACATTCCAGTCATGAACTTACTAGGAAGGAAACCAGCTGAAAATGAAGATATTCGGTTAATGCCTATATTGTTGAAGCAATTAAAATTCATGAATTTCATCTCAATTATTATCGCTTAAGGCCTAGTTAGGAAATAAAATTCCTAAGAAAATGTAAAAAAGCACACTACATTATATTACTTTTTTTTTGTTACACTTGCTAGATTTTGGTTTTCACTTTAATTATAGACTATACTAAAAGAAGATTAGGCTCATAGTTTGCATCACTAAATGTTTAAGTGAAAAACATCAGAAGGTATAAACCGACCCAAGCGTGAACATAACGAGCACCGTCTTCCGTCCAAGCACCCGTGAAATTAATTAAACGAAATGCAAAGGATCATTCTGGAATGCAACGAGTCGCTAATCCAGATGCTGCGAACTGCTTCCCTTTAACTAGTTGCGAATGTTGCGGGCGAACAAGTGACGTCTTAATATATGTATTTGTATGTTATTTCGTATTGTCTATAAAGCCATTAAAGTAATAAATTTCTAACTAAAATACGGCTATTCACTGCGGGATTGGTTCACAAATTTGAGTTGAGGTGAGTGACTTTGAACTTGTGATTAGTTCATAAGTTCAAAGTCACTCAACGGACAATGGAGCGATCTATGTAAATTATGCAGAGATTATCAATTATGAAGAGATGTAACTTTCTTTCTTCTATA